>LKNJ01001185.1:272453-301850 GCA_002120245.1 Maccullochella peelii
TGTGTGTGTATATATATGTATATTTGTGTGTGTATATATATGTATATTTGTGTGTATATATATTTGTATATATCTCCTTCTGAAATGTAGTGGAGTATAAGTTAAAAGTAGCACAAAATGGAAATACTCAAGTAAAGTAAGATAGACGTGGTTCTTTATGTGGATATGAAAACGCCACTGACGGTATAGGAGGCTGATTTTGGAGGCCAGAGCGGCTGAGGACGTATGAGCCTCGCATCCCATGTGGGCTCTGCAGGTTTATAGGTGTCCATCCTTGCCTTGGTGTCCCTTGAACTAAAGTCTGACTCGGATCTAGTGGTCCGAACTGGAAAAGAAAATATATTCATTCATTAAGTCATGGTATTTGAAAATGTATGGAATCGTTTGCTTCTGACTCAATAAGACGAAGATGTTCCACCCATCTTAAACAAGTCTTAAGTGCAGCCCTTTATTCTTTTCAGTACAGACTTTGACACAAAATGCTTTTGTTCCAGTAAACGGTGGTGACACAGTTTAGATACAAAATGGAAACATTCAGAATATCAAATTCTAAGACAATGTTTCAGCCAAAATGAACTCGGAGAATGAAGGAAATGTCAAAAGATAAAGTTAATCCACTTACGAATGTCCATGTGCTTCAATTTTAAAATCAGGTTACCAGGATCTCTCTCGTATGTTGTAACTATGCCTGGAAGGTCCTCATCAAGCTGAAGTCGGTGATCAAAAGCAAAAAGTTAAATGTTTTTGTCCTTTTTTTACTTTTGTGTTTATCGCCATCTTGTGGTCAAATCAAACATTACAAACCCTGACTGACTATAACCCTTCTTGCCTTACTTGTAGTGTCTCTACGTGTTATAGCATATAGGTATAAAGCATATGTTGTGTTCGCAGACACTTACCTGTCTGAAGTTATGTGGTTTGGGGTTCTTGTAAGGTCCAGAAGGGTACTTCCCTGTCTTGACAAACATCAGCTCAGAGTCCAGAGCATCAGGAGGCCTGTATGACGTGATGAACTTCGGAGGGTCTTCCCTCTGGTAACTCACATGTAAAACCTTTGGTAGAAATATTCCAGTTCTCCTCTTTGTTTCACTAGGTTGAGGTACAGCTGGATTTGAATGTATCTTTCTTTCTTTCTTTCGAGGAACTGACAGACATCTGTACAGTTTAAGAGAGAAATCTGGTGGCTTGATGCTCCACACGTCGCTTTTGCGCTCAGTCTCAGGGAGTGCGAACCATTTGCTTCTTGCAAAAGAGAGATTCTGAGTTGCGGAGAATTTGATTTTTTCTTCAAAGCAGACTGAGGACAGTGGATGTAACAAAGTATATGGAGCCATTTTGAAAAAGTAAGGTATCTGCTTACCTTGAATTTCCAGACCTGTCACTTCTAGAGACTTACAGGTTTAAATAAGAGTTTGAAGTGGAACTTCTTGTACTGCCCCATGAGAAAGTAGCAGACAGTGGCACAAGGGTTGATTACAGACACAACACATAAAAAGTGCTGCTTGGTAACGGGCGCCTTTAGTCTTCTGAACGAAAAGAATTAAGTTAAGTGGGCTGAGCTCAGTAGGACATTCAACAAAAACAGGAACTTAGCAACAGTGCAAACAAAGCGCCCCATGAATAGAAGAAATCATGGCATCTTGAAATCTTTGTACTGTACCAATCCATTTAGACGAACTGTTGCAGGCAGAATATTCATTTTAAAGATATAGCAGATTATCTGTGTTTATCTTCTTTCTTTCTGTCTTGAAGAACAAATCTTTAAATTTAGTTTCACATTTACAAATCCGGCATTTTGGAGACTTTATGGTGTGCCTGAACTTTGTTGAAGTTTTTACTGTAGAAAGAAGAATGGTTTGTGTTTTCAGATGATGCAGAGTCACAGTAGAAATCCTGTTTACGCAGTCACACTGTAGGGAGTCTTCTTCTATCTGGGGACAAAAATTTAATCTTTAAGGGCTGAAGGCTTGGTTTTTGGTTACAGTTAAAGTTACACATAGGCAAGGCAAGGCAGGTTTATCTGTATAGCACCTTTCAACAACAAGGCAATTCAAAGTGCTTTACGTAAGACATAAAAGGCATTAAGAATATATATAAAAGAAACACAGGACAATCTAAAAAGACAGATAAATAGGATTTAAAATAGAATAAAAATGACAGTGCAGTTACAGTGCAGTGCAAAATATGAATGAACATACATATTTACCAGGTAGCTACATATTTAAAAGCTAATTTAAAAGCAAGTATTGTCTCATATTTCTACCAACAAAAATGTGGGTCATCAGAATAATTTGTAAGATTCTATAATTGCATACAAATCTACACATAGGGGCTTTAATGTCAGGGTAAACCTCCAGGGAATGAATGTAAGTCTGCAGTGGTGGAAGACGTACTTAGATCCTTCACTTAAGTAAAAGTACCAATACATTTATGTAAAAATACTCCATTACAAGTAAATGTCCTGCATTAAGTAAAAGTACAGAAGTAAAATGTACTTAAAGTATCAAAGTACTTGTTCTGCAGAAAACAAAGTAGATACAAGCTTTTTTGTAAGGGGTCAAAAACAAAACAGATTGGAAACCACTGGTTTAATCTTTCACAGTGAAGGATTAGTGTTTTATAATCCCATTATATGTTTCTTTATGCAAAATCTTAATCTGAGTAACTGGTAATTTATAGCTGTCAAATAAATGTAGTGGAGTAAAAAGTACAATAGCTCCCTCTGAATTGTAGTTGAGTAGAAGTGTAAAATAGCATAAAATGGAAATATTCAAGTAAAGTGAAAGTACCTCACAACTGTACTTAAGTGCAGTACTTGAGTAAATGTACGTAGCTGTTTTCCACCACTGTGAGTTTGTATAATGTCCTCACAAGTAACAGAAACAATTGTGTGTGGATTTATAATGTCAGGATAATTCCACCAGATGGCAGCGTAACATTCAGGTGGTGGCAGTCAGAGAACAGCTGATGGTATGAAGTGCTACTTTAATTATTTTAACAGAAGCAGACAGTTCACTCCCCTTAGTCTTTTCCTTTTCTATACTGTAGTTGTAAAGTTCAGACTGAGGCAGAGAAGGTAAAATACAGCAAACAAAGTAGGATTCAGTCCATGGTGAGACCTGAGCAGGCTGTCATTTAGACTGGGAGGAATAAAGGTTGGGGGTTGGACACATGACTTTAAATTAATTTGAGAGTACTTTATCAACATCATGAATGCTTACAGTATGTACAGAGTCTCCAGCGGCAGGCTGGGACTGATGATGTTTCTTCCAGATTCATGCTGCAATCGCCCTGAAAGAGAAAGCTGTTTAATGTCTGCCATCACTGCATGAGACATTTTTAGTCACTAAACCTCCAAGAAAAGTCAGGGAAATAGTCTGGAAGGGAGCTTGTTGCAAAAAAGAAGGCTTCTGTATTTCCTTTATGCTAAAAGCTTTATTAATCATAATAACAATAAAACACCTGGTGGTGTTCAAATATCAATATACAGTATAAAATAACAATTCAATGCAATACAGTATATATTTTCCCTTTATTTCATGTATTTTCAAGGTGGTGTGTTGTTTAAGCAATCTTCTAAAGTCTCTGGATGCTGTTTATGGCTCATTGAGATTCATATCTAGTGATCCCATCTGTATACATTATTGTGAGCTTTTTAAAATGCTGTCTTTTCTATTTTTATTATTAGAATCTCATTCTTTATTTCATGGTTGATTCTTACCTGTTTACACTCAACACACACAGAGAGAGGGAACTTACCCTTAATATGTCAACAAGTTTAAAGCTGCACTAATCGATAGTTTTATATTAACAACGCGTCAAAACCCACAAAGAATTATCACCCAAATCTGCAGTTCCTTTAAGATCTATTGAGCGCTTTGGCGTCTTTCAGCTCATTGTTTTGGTTTTCCAGTCTGCAACTTTATTGTTTTGATTCACGCTCAGCAGCAGGCAGCTGTTTTCAGCAAAAAAATCTCTGACAGCCCGGCACCAAACAGCAGACAAAGTTGGCGACTAGCTGGTGAACATAGTGGATCATTTAGCCGCTAAAGACATTTACCTCAGGAGTTGGTGGAGACCAAAACAGAGCCAAAAGGAGAGTGAATATTGGACTTAAATTAATCAGGTCACCAGAAACATGACTCCAAATGAATGCTAATGTAGCTCAGTATCTGCTGGATGTGTAAATAAGCAACTGTTTGCTAACATGTTTGCTATATTACCTTTACAAGGTGATAATATGTCAATGTTGTGTTTAATTCAATTCAATTCAGTTTTATTTATATAGCGCCATATCATAACAAAGTTATCTCAGGGCACTTTGTCATAAAGAGCAGGTCTAGACCGACTCCTTATGTGTACAGAGACCCAACAATTCCCACCAAGAGCAAGCACAAGCAACAGTGGCAAGGAAAAACTCCCTTTTAACAGGAAGAAACCTCAAGCAGAACCAGTTTACAGATTGTTTATCTGCCCCAAAGTGGCCAAAAAGTCAATGAATACTGCTTTAAATAAAGTGTAAATAGGCAGAAAGTACAGTCAAATAAATAGATACAGCAGCACCAGCATTAGTTAGCGACATATGTGGATAAGTTTGGAATTCAAAAACAATCGAGTGTACTATAATAATGTCATATGAACTCCATGATGAGCTGCTAATGTTTTTCTTCTTCCACTTGACTAAAGCCAAAACCTGGAAAAAGAAACGTATTTTTGTTACATAAGTTATCATAACTTATTACAGTTAAAGAGTCATTGTAAAACTTGGTCTCTCTTAGTCACTGTATATTCCAAATGTGTTATGGGAGGTCATTATAGAAGAGAAACAGAGGTCATAGGTGTGATTTACGAGGGCCAGACAGTAAGCAGAAGAGCTCCCCTTATGTAAACACGGATCTTTGTGCAGCAGAGTTGTTCCAGACAGTTATTGCAGCAGTCACTTTGTTCGTACCGACTCGGACAGCTGACACAAGTGGGCAAAGGCAACAGGAAACCCGAGCTGAGACCAAACAGTGCCTCTGAAGGAGCTGACCTCGCCGCCCCTGTTAAACCAGGAGCTGCCACCTTCGGAGGCTCCTCTTGACCTTTTGGCCCTCAGCTCTGTGTCTGAAAAACTCCTACCATTGTATCCAGTGACATTTACAGCCACCGTGCAATCAGGGGCTTGGCTGAAGCAATTACAGGAGCCTTTTGTCAGACGAGACAGCCCGAGATGTTGAGGTTGACCTTGCCTGTCAGTGGCCTCAGAGACGTCTCCACGACTCTCTGACAACATGATGGAGCCTAATTGCGTTGTTGTACCTCAGATAAATCACTCTGTAACACACAGAAGCACGTAAATTATAGCTACGTCACTGCTGAAGAAAGTAGAAACAAGCTGAAACAGACTGAGCTGGAGAAACTACTGGTCTCATTTTTGGACTTGTTTTATAGTCTTTTCCCACGTCTGACTGTGTGTCAGGACCTCCATCTGTTTTTACTGTTGTTTGAGCACTGTCACTGAGACAAGAGCAGATTTCTGAGATTGTCAGATCCAAAGCTCTTCCTTCCCTTTCCTCTTTACTTTCATTTCAGCTCAGATAGTGAAGGGGGTATACTGTGAATCAATGAAATGTCATAAATGTGGATAAATCACACACTCTTGTTATTTTGATGATGAAGTGCCATTTTTTACAGTCCATTTCTTCCTTTAACTCCCACATCCACTTCAGCTTTTTCTAGGGAGTAGGAAATCACGAGTCCCCAGAACAGAAAAACATCAATGTAAACTCCAACAGCACAAGTCATCATACAGTACATCTAGTTTTGGTTGAAATTTAAAGTTGGAAAGTAGTCCAATTTGCTGAAAACACATTTTCTCAATCAGCTTCTCATTATGAGTAATAGTGTTCTACTGTACTTGAACACATCATTTTCTGTCAAAGTTAGTTTTGGTTATTTCACATGAGAGATTTCTGTATTTTGTGTTTTTCTCCTCACTTTTCTTAATAATTTGAAGTGGGTGGAAGTAGGTTTGGCAGCTTCAAATCCAAATTGGAGGACAGTTGTGTGGTCGTTTGCTTTTATTACCAGCACTGCCAATCAAACCTGATCAAACCACACCCACACAGTCCAGATGAAGCAGATGAACTGAGTTTTTGACCGTTAAACTCTTAATACATAATATCAAAGGATGATTTTTATTAATTTTGAAGTATGTTCAAACACAAAAGTAAACTTTGGCAAAGTTGTGTAACATTGTCTGGTCTTGATGATGGTCAACCCTCTCAGGTTTCTTTTGGACCAGAACAGACAGACAGACTAAACATACAGTAGTATAATTTCTGACACCAGTTTTTAGGCAACAAACAAACAAGATTCAGCATGAAAATGTATCTATGTCTGTTGAGACTTGATGCTTGGCGGGGCACATTTATAGAGCTCTTTGTAATGCAACTCATTACACAGATCTGCAAAGAAACAAAACATGCATTAAAGTCTACTGACGCTACTGTTGGTGTATTAATTCACTACCTCATATTCTGCCATGTGTTTCTGCCAGTTAAAAAAAGGTGAACCCTGAAAGAAATTTGACGCCAAAACCTGGAGTTTACCATCACTGTTTTAGTTTCTGTAACTTTTAAGGCTCTCAGATTTCATGGTAAGCTCACCTCTAACTTATTATATGAGTGTTAGAGTCTTCAGTTATGTTTGACTCTGATAGGATTTGGGGATTTAGTCTGTTACTGGGTCAAAAGACTGTAAAAGACATTGTTTGCATTGTTGGTAGATAGAGTTGAGTGGTCAGTCTGGGTTGGGGTATGTGATGGGAGGCTGGATGTCGGGGGTGGAGACAGGAATAGCTTGTGTCATGACCCAGCTGCTCGGAGGTCACATTCATCCTCTACAGTAACGAAACACAAAGCAGTTCCTTCTGCAGCACGGAGCAATGACAAAACAAACCCACACTCAGCAGTTCTGGTGTGTTTTTGCTCTCCAAGTATGAATTTCAATTTGTAGTACTTTTCTCAAGACTTTTTCTCCACTTCATTTTACAGTGAAATATTGCATCTCATTTTATCTGAAAATACAATATGAATATCTTTCAGATTCACAGATCAGATTTTACATTCAAAGGATGAGATACGTTCTTGAAAAATTGCTAATATCATCTCTTAATCTGTCTTCACTTTCTTTCATTTTGCCTTCATTCTTTTATTATTATTTTTAGCCTTGCTAGCGGTGTGGCTGCAGGAATGGCAATCAGTCTGACGATCCACCACTTTTCTCCAGACTGAAATATCTCAACAACTATTGGATGGATTGCCATGAAATTTTGTACAGACATTCATGGTCCCCAGAGGATGAATCCTAATGACTTTTGTGACCCCATGACTTTTCCTTTAGCACCACCATGAGGATGACATTTGTGGTTTATAGTGAGACGTCTCAACAACTGTTGGACAGCTGTACTTTGTGTTTAGCGCTAATTAGCAATAATGCTAATAAGCAGGCACGCTAAATTAAGATAATTAACATGATAAACATACCTGCTAAACATCAACATGTTAGCATTGTCATTGTGAGCATGTTAGCATGCCACTTTTACGTAAGTCAGAGTGATGTGGGTTCAACTTTCCCCATCGTACCACCTGAAAGACTAAGATGAATTTTCACCGGCATTTTGAACACTTCTTCCACCACTCTTGTTGCCAAAACATCGTGCTTGTTTTAGCCAAGACACAATCATTACATGGTGATGCGCAAATCTTCGCCACATGGGCCCAGCAAAGGCAGTAGGGAAGTACCATCATCCCAATGTGCTTGAGTAGTAAATAAGCACTTTCACCCTTTACTGAACATGAGCAGCCTCATGTGGGCTGTAAATCAGAGCGCCGATTTAGTCTTGTTCAGCTGCTGAATTATTAATTTCATCGGATGTTTGTGATTTTCATGCAGGTGATGGAGGGAGAAATAACAACAAGGAAGACAAAGAGGTAAAACTGGGAAAGTGTGTTCATATTTAGACCTTTGGAACATGGTTTTGGACCCGGGGTTTAGATTTATCTGTGTTTTAATCACTTTCCTGTGCTTTCCTGCTCTGCTTGTGTACACTTCTTCAAGTCTTTTAAGTTGTACAATCAGTTTTCCTGTCAGTGGTGGAGGTTAAGGTAATTATATACAGTTTGCATTCCCTGCATCATTTAGCTGATATCACATTTCCCAGGGGACACTGCAGTGCTTCCATTTCTCCCACGCCTGCAAAGCTGATTATAATGAGAGAAAATTGCATAAAATGAGCTCATGTGTGTAGATTTAAGTATTAAATGAGGCAATTATCCCCATTTGTTTACCACTTTTTTGCTCCCTGGATTTAACTTGAAAGCTACAAACCAATACATGTCATGTACGTACTGTATATGTTCACTGGTCATAGATTCATGTTTTCCACCCGGGAGGCCGATTGAGATTTAATTGCTGGTTGTGTAAGAGGAGGCATGAGCAGATGGAAAGAAAGTGGGTTTTTACCTGATGGCTATTCCAGGCTCTTAGCAGGTTGATGGTCCAAGAGATTTATGAGGGAGGGGTTATATCCCTCCTCTGCCTGGGAGTCAAACAGACGAGCGTCTCACAAGACAGTCAGGCACCTCCATGTTGCACTGGGAGACGACAGGAGGAGCAGTCAACGACCTGCACAGCTGTCAGCTTCCCATTGGTTCTCTCTAGACCTGCAGAAATAATCGTCCAAAGGTTTATTCATCGTTAATCACAGAATATTGTCTCACTGACTTTATTGAAACTTCACAGTTTACTTAAACTGTCAAAAAATAGTCCTCCTGCAAAATAATCAGTTTGAGTTGTGAAGAAATTACACCACAGCAGAGTTAATGTCCCCTTTTGAACAAGTGAAATCAGCTCAGACAGCTTTTAGATGGGAAAATTGTCGTAGAGCTTTAGAAACAATTAGTCAACAGAAACTATCTCAATAAATGATCAATCATGTGAGTCACTTTTCAAGCAACAATGGCAAACATTTGCTGGTAAAAGCTTCTAAAATGTGAGTATTTCCTGCTTTATATTGTTGTAAACTGAATATCTTTGGGTTTAGTGCTTTTGGTTGGACATTTGAAGACTTCACCTTGGGCTCTGTGAAGGGCATTTTAAATTATTTTCTTACATTTTATAGGCAAAACGAAAGAAACTAATCTGCAGATTAATCAGTAATGTTCGTTGTAGCCCTACATTTTTGTAACATGCAACACATTAGAAATAAAATCTGGATTCCTGTTTTATAATTGACTGTATACTCGAAGAAGCCTGCATGGGAGAATCTAATCTTTTCTATCCTTGTAGCTTTTATCATATAAGCATATAACACACATTTTATCTCCTGCTTCTACTCTTCATCTAACATCCCTGAATTGAACTATAGCCACAGCAAAAAAAGCCTCCAGAATTTACCATTTTAATACAATTAAAACTGAGCCATCACTTCCTCCGTTTCTTCTTTCTTCAGATCAGTTTCAGGCCTTTGACAGAACAATCGGCTCCAGCTCCTCAGCTCCTGCCAGTGAAACTCTATATCTGAGTAGCACGGCTGCAGTTAAAGCGCGAGAATGGAAATGAGCAGTTTGGAAAGGACGTGAATGTGATATCTGGCTTATCCAAAAATCCCACTCTTTGGCCGAGGCCGTTTCCCTGAAAAATGCAGCATGTGGGCCATCTGTTTTAGTGGTTTGGAGTGGTGACTAATGAAAAATCTGTAACTGGCCAGTAGTGAACTTCCATGATTAGACCATCAGTCTGCTTTTCCCCCTTTAGAAACAGAGAAAATAAACTTTGGTGCAGACACTTTTACAGGCTTAAGTCAATTCAGATAATTGATTTTATAACAGACACCCAGAGTCATTAGACTGATGAAGTGGATATCTTTAATGTTTGGATAGTAAAGGTGATAAGTAATTTAAGTTCATGATGCTTCACCCTGATTCATCTCTATATCTGCATATAGGATATTATAAATGTAAAAATTGTAAATAGGATTTTGACAATGAATCAGATGTCGATAGAACGTATTTAATGGCCAGAAATCATGTCTTTGTTTGTTTGTCTGATTGACTTTTTAAATTTTTGACTTTTTCCTTTTTTGGTATTGAATGGTATTTAAAGTAAAGTTCTCTCATTTGCTTTGTTGTTGTTGTTCAGTAGCCTGTTGTTTAGAGCTGAAACAACAGCTGATTAATCAATTAGTCAATCGACAGAAAATTATTTTGCAACTATTTTGATATTCGAGTAATCGTTTGAGTCATTTTTCAATCAAAAAGCAAAAACACTCCCTTGTTTTTTGTCTTTTGTAATAGTTAAACTAAACATCTTTGGGGTTTGAACTGTTGGTTGGACAAAACAAGCAATTTGAATTTAGACGCTTTGGGAAATTGTAAATAATTGGCAGATTAATCAATAATTAAAAGAAATTGTTAGTTGCAAAGCTCAAGCCTCTATTGTTTAATGCAAAAATAGTTTGTTTTCCCGTTATAACCACAGGTGAAAGCAAACAATGTTATATCTTCACCAGCACAGAATGGTTCTGATATAGAGCTGAAACAATTAGTCGATTAATCGATTAGTAAATTGACAGAAAATGAATCGGTTAATATTTATTTTTAATCGATCAATCATTTAAGTCCGTTTTTTTAACTAAAATGTCAAAAATGTGATGGTTCCAGCTTCTCGAGTGTGAGGATTTGCTGCTTTGTCCAGTCTTACATTACAGTAAAAGTATTATCTTTAGGTTTTGGACTGTGGTGGGAGACGTACTCAGATCCTTTACTTAAGTACAAGTAGAAATACCATATTCTAATACTCCAATACTCCATTACAAGTAAAAGTCCTGAATTCAAAATGTCTCTTAAATAAAAGTACAGAAATATTGTCAGCAAATTGCACTTAAGTACTCATTATTCTTTCAAAGTGTTATATTATTATAGAATATTATATTATTTTATTTTTATCACTAACGAATACATGTAAGAGCATATTAATGTTGTAATTCGTCAATGTAGAGCCAATTTTAGAGACTTTGTATAATGCTGGGATCAGTAGTATAATACTGCATCATATTATATGAGCATATTATTTTTTTATGTGAAAAACATAACTAGTAACTTTAAGTGTCAAATAAATGTAGTGCAGTAATACAGTACAAGTACAATATTTCCCTCAGAAATGTAGTGAAGCAGAAGTATAAAGTAGCATAAAATGGAAATACACAAGTAAAGTAAAAGTATGTCAGAATTGTACTTAAGTACAGTACTTGAGTAAATGTACATTCCACCACTGGCTCTGGGAAAATATGATTAATTTTTCTCTATTGTCTGATGTTTTAGAGATCAAACAGCTAATCGATGAATTGAGAAAATCTGCAGATTAATTGATAATGTAAATAACTGTTAGTTGCAGCCATATTCTGATAAAACATTTCGATCTTTCAGCATAAGAAGTGAATCTTAAGTCTTTTCAAGACGTAATACTCCTGCAGCTCAGGGGCACACAGTGATAAATACTAGGCTATACTTTTTGAGGTACATGTACTTACTTGAGGAATTCCATTTTATACTTCTAATATACATTTCAGAGGGAAATATTGTACTTTTTACTCCACTACATTTGTCTGACAACTTTAGTTACTAGTTACTTTACAGATTCAGATTATTAATACAAAATATTATCAACAAATAAAATGATATATTATTATAGATTTAGCTTTACCAGCTGCAACGTTAAAATGATACATACATTAATCTGTCAAAGATCATAATCCAATAAAATAATATACATTATTCTGAAACGGGCCATTCTGCATAATGAATACTTGTATTTTTGGTACTTTAAGTATATTCTAATACTTGTACTAAAATTCTGAATGCAGGACTTTTACTTGTAACAGAGTATTTGTACACTGTGGTAAGATCTGAGTGATTCTTCCACCGCCGGTGGCAGCTGTGTGCAGAGGCGTTGGAGGTTCGGGTCAGAAGGTGTACCGCTGATGCCCCTCCTAACACACTATGATGCTGCAGCCCGCAGCAGCCTGTGGTCAGCAGCCGCAGTCCGGCGTCTCGGATCAGCCTCCAACCCTCCAACCAGGAGAGACTTCTACCACCCTGAACTGCCTCCTGCAAGGATTCCCTCCTGCTTCACTCGTTGTGGGTCGGATAACGGAAACGACTGCTGAGACGTTCGGTAAAACCGTGCCAACTAGTGCTCGCGCTCAGTGCTCGCGCTGTTTGGTTGCAAAGTCGCGCGCCGGACGCTGCAGGACGATGAGACTTGCAACAGTTTTGAAACTTCTTCCGTGCGTTGTGTTTTTACTCCCCAGCGCAATGCACGCTCAGCCAGGTAAGCTCACCCATCTTAAGTGATTCAGAAACTCTGATTTTGACTGTTTAAATGTCCTACAGGAGCTGCGTGCGCGCTGTTTTCACGCATTTAATGTTCAAACATCTTGTTAAAACGCTTCTCTGGTGATGACGACGACTTCCGTTTTCTTCCGTAAGAAAAACAACAATTTACAAACCAAAAATGGGATGAAAAACATCTAATTTAATCACTCTAAGAGCTCCAAGTCCTCAGAGTCCTCTGGTAGTTTTTTGTCCCTCTGCCAAAAAGAAGCTGATACCTTCTCATCCATCATGTAACTGTCATCCAAGGCCACATACCTCCATAACTCCTCATGGTCAGAGTGTAATGTAAAACAGAGATGAAGCAGCTCACCCTCTTTTCACCCACATGGGTTGTTGGCTCTGGGGTGCTCACTCTGACAGACAGACAGGATGGCAGCCTCCTGTCTGTCACCGCTGTGGCAGACTCAGTCAGGCTATCACCTTTGACCTCTCGGGTCAGGGCCAGAAAACTTTGCTGCAGAGGCCGCCACTTCTTGGTTACAGCTTGGGTCTTTCTCTTTCTGTCTGCTCTCACTTTTATGATGATGTTTTACCTTCCACTATAAACCTCAAGCATCTCTCTGTCTTTTGACCTCCGTAGTCACCTGTCTTCCCTTCCTGATCTTCAGTTTAACATAACATTCTTCCCTAATTTCCCAGGTGTGTCACTGGACTTATAGACTGAATGTTTCACCTGATTTCACCTCACTGTTTGAATTGCTGAAAAATCTAAGATGTGGGCAGCAATTCAGAGGTCTGGAAACAGGCTAGTGTGTCACTTTCTGCCACTACCAACTCTCTAAAAGCCTGAGATTCTCTGGTTTTGCTACTTCAGCGTGAACCTACATGACAAACTAGGAAAACCACAGGAATTAATGATATCAATAATGGCAGCGTTCCATCTCGGGTTTACTGGTTTCGAGGCCCGGTATTGTGCTGTGTCTCAATTCAGGGGCTGCATCCTTCGAAGGCTGCATTTGAAGATCATCTCATCTACGCTCGTCGCCATTCTTCTGTACCTATTTGTCATGAATGTAGCGAGGCTGCTTGGTAGGAACCCCAGACCCATTTGGATGGGTGAACAAATCTGAGATGAGGGTGGAGATTCAGAGTTCTGGACCCAGCCATGTTAATGAGATTTCATCTTAAAGTCTTGATCCTCTCTTGAGGATTCTTGTAGCCGCTGTCCAGTCTCAGTTTCACACGTGGAAATGGCTCATGTGGTCACAACAAGTCCAGAGGTTGCCTCGACATCTTCCTTGGTAAAAGTTTTGCACACAGATGTACGATATCCTTGTTTTATTTTATTGGCTCTTCTAATGATCCCAAAGCACTCAAACTGTGTGTTTAGGAGTCCTCCTTTAACCTTTAACCTGCTGACCTTTTCCTTTCTCTATAGCAGTTTTGGGACTTCCTTCCACTCAGCGAAGTTTTAAAAAGAACGTCTTTCATTTGATCCAAAGAAATAGTCGCCCTCCTGCTTTAAATTCACATACGACACGAGATTCTTTGAAGTTTTTGTAACATGCTTGTCATAAGCAAGAAGACTGCTTGCAACAGCTCTTTACCACGAGCTGATGAATACCAAGTACTTCCTCCCTTTCTGTTACAAATCTTTAAAATCATATGGACATCAGCAGTCACATCCTGATGGGAATATCCATTAATAATAATGCTGTTAGGTTTGGCTCTAGTTCAGGTCTTTTCTGAAACTGATTTCCTCGTGCTGGTGTTTGAAGGATTATTTAATCAAGAGGGGAGGTGATTCAAAACCTGTAAACCTGCCTGTGACCTGATGGGAAAGTCGAACACATGGGTTCAGGTCTGAGAAGAAATTTTGCTTTACCTTCATTATAGTAGTCCACATGTTTAAAAAGGCTGATGGTGAACTTCAATTTGATTTTGTCATTATGGAAGAACAGCCATCTCTCTATAAGGAGCCTCCCTGTTGTCATCCATCCTCAACATTGAGACCCAGACTCCAACAAGTCAGTTTTGTCTGTGCAAAATAATGTTAGTCTTATACATTAAATGTAGTCATAGCCTAAATGATAAAATCAAGCTCTCTCTCTCTCTCTCATGTAGGTGTATTTCAAGGTCTGTGTACAAACCTCAACACCGAGCAACACCTGTTATTTTATCAGCTTTGAAATTCAATTCTTGAAATCTTGAGGAAAACCTTCCATATATTTGGTAATTGGTATTGACAGTCTTGGTGTCCATCCAGTGCTTATGTTGTCTCTCTGGCTGCACTTGCAGTGCTCCCTGCAGAGTGTGCGCCGGGCGGCCACTCCATCCTCCAGAACCCCTACCGCAGCACCACCTTCAGCTCCAGCTGGCTGCAGCAGTCTGCCCTGCAGGACTTCATCTGCGACCACTCCCTCACTGCGGGCTGGTACCAGTTTCAGATTTTTGACAAGCCGGCGAGCATGCCCACCCAGTGTGTGGAGGTAAATGATCTGTTTTTGTAAAAACATCTTGCAAACACACAGACTGGAGGATTTAACAGTCTGACTACCTGTGTTGTGTATCTCTGTCGTACAGTAAATGAGCTGTCAGGAATATTTAGTAACATCAGTGCTGTGGCCTATGTGCACGTACATATCCGGTGAATGTTTGCTGAGCTTGCAGGCCCTTTTTCAGCCAGTTTCTACATCTGCAGGCTGCTCCGCTGCAACTTCAGCTCTACTTTTGCTCCGTTAGAAGCTTCACCTCATCAGTCTTTGGCTTAAAGGTACTTAGTCGAGGACTCCATCTGCCAAACTCTGAGCCACAAGTTCCCCTCTCTAACCCTTCAGCTACTTCAGCTCCTCAGTTGCAGCATCGTGAATCGACTGTTATTACACTGCTTAGATGAAGCTCATATGTAAAGATGTGGTCATTGTGCATGCACACAATGCTAAATGTATGTTAAGACGCTACAAGCAATTAAATTCCCAATGGTTTGGCGAGAGATTTTTCCGACTCGCAAAGAAAACAAATCTGGGTAAACTCTCTGTACTTGTCTTTTGGGGAATTTCTTTGGCAGAAAAATTGTCAAATTTGAATTCACAGTTAAAATGTCGGCATAAAATCTGATTTTAGAAGCCTCAGTCACAAAATATAGCAGTTAGTCTCCAAAAAGTCCATGTCCATCAAGTCAGACTTCAAGTAGTGTTTCTTAACCATGTGTCGGCTGTGACCTTAGTTCTCTCATGACCTCCACATTTATGGAGTTCTCATTTTATCACGTCAATCACTTTTGTATTCTCTTTTTTCAGAAGCATGTGGTGAGGTCCAGGATCATTATACAGAAGTGTTGATTTAGTTAATTACAATAATAAATCAGTAATAATACATCAGTCTTTGAAATCTCTCGTAACCCCATCCGTGACCTCATGTGGAGAAACTCTGAGGTGGCCTCTCTGTCTTCACCTGAGTGGTTCATTGTCAAAAGATAAGATGTGCAGGTGTGCAAGCATGAATACATATGCACTCGTGGACACACACAGTTGTGCGCGTGTGTGTTTGGGTGTACATATGTATGAAGGAGAGTGCAAGGAGAGCTAGAATGTGTCTGATTCCTGCGGGTGGCCTGCTGTGAGGAGCCTGCAGGATCCATCTGAAGTGTCAGCATCCCTCTGCCTTCCCAGGGCATCGCTGCTCTCCCTGGGCGATGGATATCCACAGGAGTGGGCGGAGGAAGGAAGAGAGGATCGCTGTGAACATGTGTTACATAATAAGGGGATGTCTTTATGGTGATGGCGGATAAATGGCTACATTTGTCAGGCCAAAGAGTTTTTCAAAGGAGATTTAAGTGCTACAAACTGTAGCTTTGTCAAATACATATCCAGATGTTTTGCATTTTCAAATGTCTGCTATATTGGTTGAAAGTGGTTGGTATCTTTAGTGCAAAGTGAGCATTGTTTTTGTCTGTTTTTAAAATACGGGTTTGTTTGATTTTGGTGACGTTTAGGTTTCTGAAAGTGTTGTTGTATTCAGAATCAGCTTTATTGTCCAAGTATGTTAAGACACACAAGGTTTCCAGTGGCTGTCAATGTACTTGCATACATTTCTTTGTTCAGTCATCATGGCAGTATGTTGCCTTTATTACCTGTTTCTGTTTTTCAGTATTATTCCTAAAAAAAAAAAAAAGTTTTTATAACAAAACACATCACTTCCTGTACTCAGGAGGATTTGTTTTTGGGAAAGAACAAGCATAAAACATTATTATTAAGAATATCAAGCTTTTATTAACCTGTCACATTTCAACTTAGACAGTCAAAATGTGTTGCACTGTCACCAAACTGTATGAATGTCTCCCCTCTATCTCTTTCCAAACATCCAGGTGAACCACTGTGGGACTCAGGCTCCTGTGTGGCTGTCCCTGGGTGAAGGCGAGTCCCTGCCGGGGCCTCTGGAGGTCAGGCAGCTGACGGCCTGCGCTGCCTGGCAGTTCTTCCCGAGCAGCAGCAAAGACTGCTGCATGTTCCGCATCCCGGTCACCGTCCGCAACTGTGGAGACTTCAGTGTTTACCTGCTCCAGCCTACGCAGGGATGCATGGGATACTGTGCACAGGGTATGTCAGAACAGAAAGATCCGTCTTTGTAATAATCCTTAATATAATTATGTCATACATACAAATGGAAAAATAAGACAAGCAGCTAAAGTTCAAATGCGCTTGTATTTGTATTTGAAGATGTTTTTTACTCGACATAATGTTAACCACTTTCTACTTTGTAGCTTTGACTAGCTACTTAAAGTTACTTAAAGTTAGTACGTGCTATAAAACCTTCATGAGCCTGAATTGAACTCATCTGGAGAAGCAGTTTTACTGTGTGTCTGGTCCTTCTCAGAGAGCCAGGCTGCTTGTAGCTTAGCATGAATACAGTATTTGTTTCAGGGCACTTTTAAAATATGCTAATTTCAACCCACAACTTAACTAGTGACTTTCTTTGAAGTCCAAATCTATCATGCTTTACATCAGGCATTATAACACATGAATAATGTGTCACAAAGGTTGCTATAAACATTTTGCATTAAAGGTTAGAAGCTCTTACAGACAGACACGTATTTCAGACGTCCGTTTCACGCGCGTCTGACAGAACAGATAAAACAGACGAGGTAGAGCAATGCCTGCCAAGTCCATTATTTTCTGTATTAGGGCTCTTCAGAGTATAGTATCAAGCTCACAGCATGGCCAATAACCACAGAAATAAACTATCTGCATTCAAATTGTCATCCATTTTTAAAAAAAGTTTGTTTGTTGCCAGTTTAGTCGAGGGTAATACAGCACGCAGCAGAAGTATTGTTTCTAAGGTTACCTGCAGTTTAATATACCTTTTGTATTGATTCAGTTCTGTGTTTGAGGTTTGCTGATATATGACTCTAACATACGCCCCAACAGCCAACCAGAAATTATAGTTTTTCTTGGCTTTCCCTTCCTTTCTGGGATACACGTCATACCAACAACATAAGGCACTTGCATTAACTAAACTGTTTCCCAGATAATATATTAGAAACAAAGAGTCTCTGCTCTGCCATGTGGTATAATCTATTATGTGAATTAATGATGTGCCGTTATATACTCTCCTATCTATCTAACAGAGACGTCGGACACTTTACCCACAACGTCGCTGCCCTGCGGCCCTGACGAGGTGAACGTCGGTGGAACATGTAAAAGTGAGGACCCTGCTGCTGGGTTTACGTCTTACGCTTGTCTCCTCGTGTTGGGTCAAACACCAAAACAATCAGGAGGTCAGGGAGTTGCCATGCGGTCAGGAATGCACCATCAGCCCCCTCGCCGCTCCTCTTAATGAGCTGAGCATGTGTCCCGGGCATCCGCTGGGCCTCGTCTCCATGGCGACGGCCCTCAGCCAGGTCGTGAATTACGCCAAGGCAGGTTTTAGGAAGCTGGCAGAGGTGGAAAGAAGGAGGGAGGTTTAATTAGAGATGTTCATGAACTTGTTTTAAATAATAGAATCCAGGTTGCTGTGATTCCCAAGCTCACTTTTCTACTTTTGAATTCAGGGAGCAGGCTGAATGTTTTCTGTCTGGACCTGTTCATATACATGAATTCATGTTCCTCAGCTTCAGCTACCTGCCTCTGCATAACCATTTGCTGCATCTGCATTTGTCAGTTATGACTAAGTTTATTTAGAAGTAGCAGTTGTATTACTTTGCCAGAGTGGGATGTTTTTTTGTTTTTCTCATTAAATCCACCTGGAATGGAAATTAGCACCAGTCTCCAGCCAAATGTTAGTAAATTATGTGTTTATGGTTGTTAATTTAATAGTAGCAGTTAGTGATACAACTTACTGAACCCATAAAGAAATGGTCCTGCCCACGTGTTCATGGATAAAGCATAAAGCTCACAGTATATTGCCTGGGTTAGGGCTCGTATTTTCTCTGACAACACTGAATATAGATCGTATGGCCAAAAATACATGGACACCTGAGCAAAGTATGTAGACAACTAAATGTTAAACAAATATGTGATAGTACATCTCTTTCCAAATCCCCAAATCCATGGGCATTCATATGTTGCCTCCACTCGTCTAGGAAGACTTTTCTCAAGATATCTGAACCTGAATGGAGTTGAAGTGAGGCCAGACCAGTCAAGCACTTCCACACCAAACCGGGAAAACCATTTTCTTTTTTGTGGACCTGGCTTTGTGCACAGGGCCAACCATTGTCATGCTGAAACAGTACAGGGCCTTTCCCAAACTTACCACATAGTTGGAAGCACAATATTGTCTAAAATATAATTTAGTAGTGTGTCTTAGCCTAAAACATGAAAAACACCCCAAGATCGAAAGTACAGGGTGTATGGAGAAAGGGTGTCCACATACTTTTGGCCATATACTGTACTGTATACTCAAACCATTAATGAGGTTGAAAATGGAGCCTCTGGGTGGACTTAGCTTTTTCAAATGTGAACAAACTTGTACGAGGTTGAAGAAATAGAGTCAAATTGCAGATTTAATTTCACTTTGACATAAGACACTGATGTACATCATTAAAAACTCAAACAGCTGTATTGGCTTCCTCTTCCACCTCTGTTGTGGTTTTTGCAGTACCAACATGCAGAGAACACTTTGCATAAATATAATCTCTTTCTGCTTCTCTCCTGTCAGCAAAGCAGCCTCCCACTCCATCCGTACCAGTGGTCGTCTCAGAGGTGACGGGAAACACCGTCTACCTGAAGTGCAGCTTTGGGAGCAGCTCCAACAGCTCCCTGGGTTACGTGGTGGCCTGGTCCCGCCTCTCACCTGATGGCAGGAAGGAGGAGCTCAAACAGGAGACCACCATCCAGACCTCCGCCTTCATCGAGCTGGACGGCTTCAACCTCCGTCTGGGGGACAAGGTCTGTGGTCTAACGTGATCTTTGTTGAGTCCAGGTTAGTTTCAAAAAGAGTTCTAGTTTTAGTCAAAAAATGGACTAAAGGTGGGGGGGGTCCCAAAGACAAGAGCGAGAACAAAACAAATCAAGTCCATTTTCTCTTGCAACAGACAAGAGAGGTAATAAACAGTGTACATAATAGTAATAATAAATAATAGTTTAAGAACAACTAACACGTAGATATATCAGTAGAAGCCTTATTCTTCAACATCCAATTCATTTATTGACAGTATTTTATTGATAACACTTTATCAGGCTTTTGCATTTCTTAGCACTAGGCTAATAATAACCATAGGCTGATGAAAGCTAACAGTCAGGGCTAACTTAACCTCATGTCAGGAGGTTAAAATCTAATTTCAATGAGTTTTTTGTTACTTGCTGTCAGTAGAGCATTCCTACGGCAAATCAACTTCCCATTCCCAAGATTTTGCTCTTGGACTCTCAGCCAACAGCGACTGAAGCTATTATTAAAACCTGTCAACATGTCGTTTTGTTTTACTGTCCGCTGGTCGTGTGTGTGACCTGGCCTTAACTATAAAACCTTTTATACATCCAGGATTTTTTCCCTTTTATTCTGCTCTCTCTCTCTCGGTCTCTTTACAATGGAGGCATAACAATTCAGATTTCAAATAAAAGACAACAAATCTTTCTCTCTCTTCCGTCTCTCAGATTTACTGCTCCAGCTCCAGTTTCTTCTTGGACTTGCCCGACGTCCGTGGTGCTTCAGTGGAAAGTCAGGAGTTCTTCGCTGGGATTAGGGTATATCACAGTAATCTGACGTTTTATTTATTATAGTCTTTTTATGGCGCAAGGAGAGAATTTATTTGTGCTGTTGTATGTTTTTGCATGCATGTCTGTTTGGTTCTAGTCTGTAGGTTTTTATTAGATTCCTGTGTGTATGTATACTTGCACAGAAGAAAAAGTGACTGTACTGTATATGAGTAAATATTTAATAAGGAATATTTCAACATTTTAGGAATCACACTCATTCTCTTTCTTGCCGAGAGTTAGAGGAGAAGATTGATACCAATCTCATGTCTGTGCGTATGAAGCTAGAGCCAGGAGGCAATTAGCTTAGCTTAGCATAAAGACTGGAACCAGGGGGAAAAAGCTAGCATGGCTCTGTCCAAAGTTAAAAAATATATATCCATATTTCCCAAAATGTAACTTTAACATTAAGACGCTATCTTACTGACTATCAACATGGATGAAAGAACAAAAAAGTTATTGCCAATGTTTAGTCACAATTCATCTTGAAATTGGTGTTTTTCGACTGATAAAATTTCAAAAGTACAATCACAAAGTTCTTTTGAGTTTCTTTGTCCATGTAGACAGAAAAAGAGAGAAATGTGAAGACACAAAAAATGGAAACTACCTCACACTAAAGTTTTCAAAACATTTCAAAACCCCAGATTTATTTGATCCTCCCAAAAAAATCCTCCTCAAACTACAGAATATTTAATTTTTGGCAAAGTTTCCTCTTTGCCATTCAAGCCTGTTAGCTGATGCTCTCTCAAAAGCTTGTTGGCTAAAGACATGATTTGCTCCTCCAAGAAATATCTCTTTGCCTGAAGCCTCTCCCTCTAAATGTCATGTGTTGTTGATGAAGGTTCAGTGTATAAATAATAAAGAGGCTGACCCATTTTATAACTGTTTTGTGCAGCTAAGACCGGAGGTGAGCAGTGTTTCTGAGGATGGCAGGCTGTATGAGTTGCTGGTTGAGAGCACAGTTCCTGTCCCATGTCTGGAAGAGTCCACCTCCTCTGCAGAACAGTGCACTCTGTCTCTGCAGCTCAGCACAAGCAGTAAAGGTGAGGACTAAGGACAGCAAGATAATGAAATTGGTGGCAGATTTACTAATCAAAATCCATTGTAATTTTGGAAACATTGATCCCTTAAGACGGAAGTAAACAAGGCTTTAAATTTTAGCCAGTACCCATTGATTTTGCCAGCTAAAATGACAACTGTTGCTAGCAGATTATATCAGCTGTAGCCAGCTAACTGACATTAACTCGTTGCCATGGTGAGCAACTCAGTTTTCGGCTGACTTTTTAGTGTTTCCGGTTGACTTGTATCAAAATGAGGGACTTGCTAAAGGATCGTAAAATGCAGTTGACTGTTACATACATGACGTCATGCTTACACAGGGCTAGTGCTTACAGGTCCCATGTGAAAAATCAGCATCTTTGCCAGTTGATGAAACATGTAGCAGGCATGGAGCTAATGAGAAGCATTGTTGTCTTGTATTGTTTGGTAGTTAGCCCCAGTATTATCGTGCAGTATGATAAGAAACAAAATATAGGTATATCTGGTCTAGTATATATCTATATATATTATATCAGACTGTTATTCTTGCAAATTTGCTCAGGTAAATAAAAGGAGGGGCTGTGCGTGAGATTTTAAGTCCACTGGTGGAATTGCTTTATTTTTCTATTTTATCATCATGCAAATAAACCGAACCTCATTCCTTGTTATGTGTTATAGGTGAGGGTTTATTGGCTGCAGATCTGTCTCTGTCCTCCTGTGTGGTGGATCTGTCCCAGAGCCCCTGCAGGGACGGGGTTTGTAGCCGAGCTCTGATCCACTTCAGCCCCGTCACCGACTTTGTCAGAGATGTTAACAGGACAACTCAGATCTCCGTTAAATCCATCGTCACACAGAATTTTCTCTGGAACGGATACTCACCAGAACCTGTTGAGGTAAACAGATGAAACTCTCCCGTGGGAATCTGAAAAACTGATTATAGTATTCCTATTTAACCTTCTTTTTAATAATTTTTCTTAGGATTTTTGCTTGTTTCAAACTGCTTTTATGCTATGACCCTGTTGTTTTTTAAATATACAGTGGAGGACAAACTGGACATTTGTGTATTGTAATCATGTATCCTGAGTATTTTATTTTAAGAAGGAATTAAACTGATCTTTTCAGATAACAGTGAAGGATGTCCCCTCAGCCTACTGCTACTCCTTCACTGATCCTCACATTATCACATTTGATGGCAGGTACTTCAGTCTCTTGTTCAGTCAATCTGGAAACATATTTTATATGTATCATAAACTTTAATTTGATTGCAGTTTAATAGATTTTATTAAATGTGGAAAGTATAATAGCAAATGTCTAATGATCTATAAAAGGAGCTGGAAGGAAAAAGATTCTATGAATATTTTTCTTTGTTTATTCACAGGCACTATGAGAACTACCAAATAGGCACCTTTGTTCTCTATAAGAGCAGTTTCTGGCCGTTTGAGGTCCATGTTCGTCAGTGGGAGTGCGGCAGCGTGGTGCACACCGCCTCATGTGTGTGCGGCTTCGTGGTGAGGGACGGCGGCGATGTTGTCGCTTTTGACATGTGCATTGGTGAAATGGGTGAAACCAAGCCTCACCTGTCTGTGAAGAACAGGGACTTGAGCAAGAGCGGCATTCGCATCACCGAGTCCTACCAGGGACGCAAAGTCACGGTGAGTGAGGACGAGTCGGACACATCTGTCTGTTGAACTCTATATTATATGTACTCTATATACATAGCTTCTAGTTCATAAATGAGAACAACCAACAACTTGAATAAATCATTAATTAAAAATTTTAAATTAAATTGTTCAATTTTGACAACGAAAATAAGAATCATTTCATTTTTAGGGGGGAAAAAAAGAATAATACTGAAATTAATTATGGGACTAATGTATGTTTTTCGTACAGCGTAGACTTTAGTACCTACTTAAAGCCCCACCAACTTACAGAACACTTCCAAAAATATTTTTAACAGTTTGGAAACATTAGTACTGAGGTCAGAGGAGGTGTGAGAACTAAAAAATATGGGAATATGACTGAACTCTTGCAATAAAAGAAGTCTAATCTTTTACAATTCTTCCCTTGCTAAGACAAAACTTAAAAGTGTGATAAAGACACCAGAAGGGGTTCTTGATGTACGCTTTGCAAGTCTGTTTATTAAAAAAGGTGTAGAAACAAAAGGCTGCCAGGGCCGCCTTGCTGGCTGCTTGTTGTTGAAGATAACCTGCTCTCCCTCTTCATGCGATAGTCCTGAATCTTCGACTGTTCGCAGATGACCTTCTCGTCGGGAGCGTTTGTTCGTGCAGACGTGTCCAACTGGGGAATGAGTCTGACACTGAGAGCCCCCGGTTCAGACCGGAGCCACACTGAGGGCCTGTGTGGGACCTACGACGGCCAGTCAGACAACGACTTCCACTCAGCAGGCGGCGCCACACTGGAGGATCTGCACGCTTTTATCTCTGAATGGAGGTCAGTGCTTTTTCGAGTGACGTACCTGTCTTGTTTTGGTAGTGGTTGCTGGGAGCAGTTAACATCGTTTACACTGATCACAGGCGGAGAGTATGTCAATTTATATTGTTATTCCTGTAAGTTGACTTACAACATTACATCTGCGCCAAGCTCATCCTCGCTTGTCTCCATTTTTTTGTTGGTATTTTTCATGAATGTAGCTAGGCAGCTAGCTAGCTATGTAGGAAGAGGACATGTAATCCTACATACTAAACTCTGATTGGTCAATTGTTTCTCTAACCGCCTTTAACAGCTGTCAGTGAGCACAACAAATCTGTGGGCAGGGATTCAGAGGTCTGGAACCTAGCTAGCAGCATATCAGCTGTCGAGCTGAATGGGCCTTTTTGCCTGTTAACTATTTAGGATGTCTATAAATTTTTAGTTGTCATTCAGGAGCCAAGCACCTTCTCCAAAGCTTTGCTCTAGTATTCACCATCTCCAAAGAGCTGGAGGCTGGATTACCAATCTGGTAAACTGGGCACCTTCAACTGGGCTTCACTGTGTGTCAATTGGATGTGGTGGTATGTAATTTGATTATAACCACTGCTAACCACAATATCAACTACGGGAGCCCAGGGCCCCCAACCAGGTTTATGCGGCCATGCAGAGAACGTCCTGTCAAACCCTGTTGCCTCTTCACTGACATCCTCTCCTTCCTTCTCTCAGGCTCCCTCCTGGCAGCAGCCTGTTTGACACCGTGCCTTCCCATCTGAGTACACTGAGCCCCCGCAAGTACTGCAACTGTCAGGCAGGGCCCCGCCTCACATCTCCCAGAGCCCGATCTCAACCTGTCACCTCCTCCGACTCCACCTGCTCTCATCACGGCAACGTGCACCTCCCCAGTGTCATCCCCACTCTGGACGTCACAGCTGAGTACATCAGCTCAGTGGAACTACTCAGAGGTGAAGGAAATGACAGACAGCCGCTGCCTCCAGGCCACTCCAGCCGAAATACCCAGGATCGAGGTAGTGACGCTCAGCCGCGTAAAAGAAGCTTCCCCTTTAGAGCCTCCAGGGATGGAGCTTCAACCTCAGCTCAGACCCACCATTACATTTCTAGCTCTCCGCACCAAAGCCTCAGCCAGTCTGATCTGGAGGGCTTCACCTACTTTTTTCCAGAGGACCATGAAGCTGCAGTTCAACCAGACTCTTCCCTATTGTGGCCCACAACGTCTGGCATGACCGAGCAGCAGGCCAGGACTCGGTGCCAGCAGGTTGTGGCAAACTCCAGCATAGCGTTAGGTTGCGGGCGCCTGCTAGAAGAGTCACTAATTAGCCATGTGGTGGCTATGTGTGTTACCGACCTACAGCTGAAGGATGAGCTGTCGTGGCTGAATGCAACACTGCCGCTGCTGGAAAATGAGTGTGAGAGGAGGCTGATGGAGGAGAGGAGGAGAGAAGAAGAGTACCAGGATGCTCTGGCTGTCCTCAAGTGTCCCAATCTGTGCAACTGGAACGGCCAGTGCTCAGAGTGGGGTTGTGTCTGCTTCCCAGGATTTGGGTCATATGACTGCAGTGTGCTGTCTGGTAACATATTAAACATACACTGACACAGACACACTAGTCCTAGAGAGGTCTTTAATAAAGCCGATATATCAGCCAATATTAGCTTATTGAGGATATACAGTATATCAGTATCTGTGTATATGATGGCTGCAGAGTAGTACAGAAATGGCAAAGATCTGTTTGAGGTAATTTAGAATTTAGTTTCCATTGCGTAGTTTGTCAGTGAGCAGTCACATTTTAACATTAATGTTTGTTGTTTTGCTAAATTTGCCAGCTGGCTACTATATAATAAAACTAACATCCAGCTGTTTCTATAGGTTCATGAAGCAGGCTACAGCTCACAAGTATAAACGACTTATAATATTATTAAACTGACCTTCCCCTAAACCACAAGAACATTTTAAGGTATTTCTATGTCTGTAACCTAATTGTAATACATTATGTTACTTGCACACATCTGTATTTCCACAGGACCTCTATGGTGACAGACTTATGATCGCTAGACATATGCATTTGTGATGTGCAGTAAATTCTCGGGTCTAACAGTCCATGCTCGTCTGCACTTTTTTGTTGTTGGTGTTGTGAAGACCAGATCCCAGAGATCACTGAGCTGGAGAAGGAGGGTTTGTGTGACGTCCGACAGGGAGACTGCTCCACCATCCAGGTCTATGGTCAAGGCTTCAATGACTCCTATGAGCTCAAGTGTGAGTTTGTTAAAGAAAAGGTACTTTGTACTTTCTTTTCCCCCTTTGTTTACAGGGTTAGGGCATCCTTTTTTCTGGCACTCTTATTTTATAACTGAGTTGTCAGTTCTTTCTTTAGTTGTTGGCCATGGAACTACAAACTGCAGACTATGATATTGTAGATAATAAAACTCCTTATTCAAGTATTCTCCGTGTGAGAGCTGGTGTGGCTCAAAAAGTTCTCATAGCTCAACTGGTTAAGAAGCAAGTTTAGTTACAAACTGGAGAAACAAGAAACTTCCATGTTCTTGTGCGACTTCGGGGGCAGCGTTTTTTTATTACAGGACTATGTTCAGCTCCAATGTCATTATTTATGCAACTTTATTTATTCTTTTATTTATGCATATAATACTTTTAAAGCACTCATCATAGACAAAATGGCACAGCTGTTTTTTTATGACCTTTGCTGCTATGATAATCAGAGTTAAGGTGGATTTATAGTTGTGAGTTAAAGGGTTACGGCGTAATATGCTAGAGCTGACGTGCCGCTCCTCAAAAACATAACGAAGCGACGTGACGGGGCTACAGTGGCTCAGAGATACCGCGTGGAGACTGTGATTGGTCAGTTTGTGCTTTTCCCTTCAAGTTTCTGATGCTGGTGGACATTGTTGATTGACAGTGAAGACACTGTGTAAAATACATCTGTTTAGTGTTGTGGTGGTGATAACAATGGGTGAATCCGACGCTGAACTATAAATCAAAGTGTAGGTATCTATGGTGGGCCTCCCGTGAACCCCTTGCATCAAGTACAAATCTGGTCTTTATGGCTAACATTCCCCTTTCTTAAAGCACTATTCTGGTCAGAATAAAGCTAAACAATCTCAGGTAGACGCATGAGTTTTACCCGAGCTGACATCTGCATTTTCATCTGTTCTCATCTCTTTCTTTCTCTGTCTTGCTACTTTAGCTGACTTTATCCTTTCTTTCTCAGTCCTTCCCTGTTCTGTTCTACCACTCACGGCTTCCTCCCTCTCTCTCCCTCTGTGTCTCCCGTCAAGTTCGTGGATGGGGAGTGGGTTCTGGACGAGCCCCAGTTTGTCCTGGCCGTCTTTCTGGATGTGACGGCTCTTGAGTGCCAGCTCCCCCTGGAGGACAGCCGGGCTCCTGCAGACCTGGACCTGGAGACTGTCACGAACAGACCACTGGCCCGCTGGCAGATCAAAGTTAGTCATGTTTCCAAATCATTTCTGCAATGCACACTGGTGAAACGGCTGTTAAAAATCAATCAATCTATTGACTCTGTCTTTCCTTGTTGATACTGGTCTACCTCTCCTCATTTTTCGTTTCTCCATGCCGAGCCGTGAGTCCTTCTCAAAACTAGGGATTCATTTCTATTCTTGTTTTGCAAGATATTTCATTATCTCAGAGCCTCCCAATATGAGATTTTCATATCAGATCTGCACTGAAGTAATGACAAGCATACAGATGTGAAGGTTTTTATTTGCTGGCTGCAGTCGTGGAAAGGGTCCACAACTAGGAGGGAGATGGACTCAAGTGGAAGTGTGGGAATACTTTTCCACAGCAGTTAGATTTGGAGAACATTTATCAGTGAGGAGGGCCTCCCAGCATCACAGTACCTGCAGTTAATATTGTTGGTGAAGGTGAAATTACACAAGACATTATTCTTCAGGTTGTACAATGCACACAGTGAGCCAATGTGAGTGACTACAGTTCACCTTCCTCCAGTTTATTTGTTTAAAGCCTTTTCCCAGTGATCCACAGTAATCAAGCTTCTGCTGATGGCAGGTATCCAATGATGGCTACAGCTACAGTAACGCCAAGATACTGACTGTGTATGATGGAGCCTGCCAGATCTGCGGCCTCGACACTGAAGTCCTCTGTACCCTGAGGGTAAGACATCTTTCTTGATAGTGATATTAATTTAATACGTGGATCAAAAAGTAGCAATATTTCCCTCTCAGCCTGCTTTCTTTCATCCTCACGGTGTTTAAAACACGGAGATGTAGAATTAACATCCTTCAGCAAAGCCCAGAACCAGTGCCAGTTGTAGTCTAGGTGGCACCCGAGGACAGATCTCAGATCTGTGGCAACCATGCATAACTCACACGAAATTAGAAACCGCAGATGAAACACATCTGTGGCTGTGACTATTATTTTTGTTATCGATTATTTTTATAATAAGTTGTTTAGTATAAGCAGAAAATAGTAAAAAAAAATCCATCATGATTTCCAACAGTCCAAAACCCAAAAATGGTCAGTTTACAATAATAAAACAGAGAAAAGCAGCAAATCAACATATGCTGAGAGGAAGGAAATGCATTTTTGCTTGATAAACGAGTTAAATAATTAATTGATTATCAAAATTGTTAACAATTTTCTCTCAATCAATTAATAGACTAATCGTTTCAGCTCTATATCAAAGAGAAAGAGGCTAAACCAACATAACTGTCAGGTTTTTCTGCGTTTTTGGAGAGTGCGCGCCAACAAGCCATTAAAATTGATCTTTGTGCCGGTCTGGTCTGAACAAGTTAAAAATCATTAACATGATCACATGGAGGATGCATTTGCCTCTGCAATCTGCACCTATAACTGCATTTGTTTTATTTTATTTTTTTTATTTCCCCTGGCCACTATTCCCTGAGGGCCCCACTGTATGTCCAGAGCTCACGCTTTATGTGAATGTTAGTTTCAAGCAGAAAGCTGCTGAAAAGCAGCACACATGCCCCGGAGAAATAACAGCTTGACTGAGTGTTATGAGAAATGTTCGCTGACAGGGACTGTTATCAGCCATTTGGGGAAATAACATCCAGCAGAAAGGTGGTATTTAGTTGCATGACGTGTAACTCAAATGCAGACGGGCATGAAAAGAGTGTGAGTACCAATTATCGCATTAAATTCTCTGTATTGGTTTGAGAAAAGAACAGATTTAGCCTCTGATTTGAAAGACTTCAGCATTACAAACTGAATGTTAACTAGTGTCAAATATTTCTACCTTTCAGCTCATTATATCAACCAGATATTTCAGATTAGATGATTTGTACTTATATTATTTTGTATAATAAAATGTTGTTTTTGGATATATATATATATA
>LKNJ01001186.1:0-103008 GCA_002120245.1 Maccullochella peelii
ACACCTGAGCAATGCATGCGACTAGTTTCTCCATACAGGAGGCGTCTTGAAGCGGTCATTACCAACAAAGGCTTTTGTACGAAGTATTAAATTTCAGTAAGCGTGTAAATACTTTTTCTCCTGTGTCATTCAGTTTTATTACACAACTTAATTTCTGAACTTATTTGTTTTGGTTTCTTTGTTTGTATGGATTACTTGGGTTGTTACTAACATCTGGTGTACATTTCATGTCAATAGCACCTTTTTAGAAATATATTTACTGAGAAAAATGCTGATGTGTTAAATACTTATTTTACCTGCTGTGTGGGTGTGTATATATACATACATGCACACTCATGCATAGGCATCTCAGCAACCAATTTAACATCAGCCCCTCACCCTTCTTCCTGCTCTCACCCTTGTAACCTCAGCCTCCACTATGGTGACTTGAGCTGTCAACAGAAGGCTGATCCCACACGGGGAGTGCTGATTTAGTCAAAGACGTGAAAACAAACCAGGTGTCCCCCTCTCCTCTCTTCTCTTCTCGTCCCCTCTCTCCTGCAGCTTCTGCTTCCACCAATATACTGATACTATATATTGGGACCATGACTGCCAACATATTTTCTCTCAGATAACCAAATCTAAAAGTATTTGGGTAATTGTAGGCAGAATTTCTCATAAAAAACTAGCAGCAGTGATGGGCCTTTGGTCGAACCGTTCCTGACACAGATCAATAAGGAGAAAAGGACACACGAAATATTGTAGGAAACCGTCTTGAGGGCTTGTTCTGCAAACATTAAAGATATTGCGGGTGACAGGCCCCGGGAGAGGTGGGGTGTAACACGTCAGGAAAAAAATCAACCACCTGGAGGCAGGGGGTGCTGAAGCACCCTTAGTACCCCTACTTACCATGACAAGGGGCATCTCACGTTTCTAGCCATGTTGCTACTTATTTGGACATTTCAAACACTGTTAGTACCAGACCTTCCTGGTTTGAGCTTTGTGAGACATTTGGTACAGAAAAAGAAAACACTGTCACTGTAACCTTCGTTGTTTTTTCATTGGTACTTGAGCAGGCAAATACCTTTCTAATCTCAGTTGGTCTTTACCAGGCACATCACTAAATAATAATAAGCCAAACAGCACATTATTCAAGTACATCATCTAATCTCACTAATTATGTATGAACCCAGATTCCCCCTGAGTATTGCCAAAGCCATGGAAACTTTGTACCAATAGGCAGATCCAAGGTCAGTGATGGCCACTATTTTAGGCACATTTTATCATTTGAGGCATAGCACTGTACTCTGGGGCTTAACATTCACAAATCTAATGGAAACTCGGTTAGGGATCTGTTTATAGAAGCTGCAGAGTACAGGGACAAAGATGGGGCAAGGGAATGGTCATTATGTCCTTTTTGACATGAAACACTATCATAAAAACAATTCAGAGGGTTTGAAAATACTTCTCCTTTGGCCTGCTTACATTTTTCTGTTACATCTACTCCCCAATAGACAGATTCTGATGATGAACAAGGTCACTCAAGAGAAAGAAACATTTTAGTGGAGTAACAGCTGCAGATAATCAATAAATAAAAATCTGTGTCTGCTCTGTGTGTGGACACTCAGTTAAGTCTTACGCCCTGACACAGTATTCCCCTGTAGGGAGTTCAGTGACACAGACAACCAGATCTGGTTGAGGCTTGTGTGTGGCCTGCAGTGTCTCTGGGAATTCATGCATGCTGCAGAAACACTGTTGTATTAAGTTTCATTATGCAAAGCTTTAATTGCCTGTTGCTGGATAGAAAGATACAGAGAGATACTCAGATATACTGATACTGCCTACTGAGTAGACGAAGACGCACACAAACACACGTGAAAGCAGACGCATTTAAAATACACATACTTGGAACAAACCTGCACACACTCACATTCACACACACACACCTGCCCGTCTCTTTAGGCATCTTTAATCCCGGCCGTCCTCCTGATCTTTTCTTCTCTTCCTTGCACTGTTTTTCTTTTCTTTCTCAGTTTCCATTGAAGCCACCTCTCAACCATCTGCTCTTCTATTCAGCAGGGTCTTCGGCCCCGGGCCTGGCACCGAAGGTCAGAGAGTGTATGTGTGTCAGTGGACAATGACCCAGCTGAACAACCCCCCACACTTCAAACACAACTCGCTGAGACCTTACACCGTGACCAGTCCATCGGCATCTTTCAAGACGGGTGTTAGGTGCATGGGGAGGTGAGAGAGGAGGATGGAATTTGTGTGTGTGTTTGAGTGTGTGTGTCTCTCTATATGAGCTTTATCTGCTCACAGCCACATTTCTATCCATCATTTTTTCATACACAAGAGGATCAGGTCCTTAAAAGCAGCACAGATGAGCATCTGATCAATATAAACAGTCCAGAAGTGTTCACGTCTGCTCATCTCCCATGAGTAATTCTAGCCTTTACTCTCATTGATTTCTAAAGGAAAGATCATTATGGCTGGCTGAGCTGTAAAACACTTAAGTTTTTTTCTTTTCTTTTTGTGTGTTCCTTCATGGCTCAATAGTGGACCAATCTACCGTTGCCAGAGATAAAGCTTTGAAGGACCAAACACTCTGAAAGCTTTTGGCATGCTTTGTTTCATGCACCTCATTTGACTTTGCATCCATCTGCAACAAGGCTGAGGAATATAAAGATTCAAACTGAATTTGAATGAATTTGAATTTTAATGATATGGAGAACTTGTTAGCAATCAGTTATTTATTTACACATCCAGCAGCAACATTATTATTTATTTGGAGTCATATTTCTGTCCACGAATCCATTCTGTCCATGAATAAAAGCCCAATATTCGCTCTCTTTTAGCTCAGTTTTTGGTCTCTACCAACTCCTGAGAGACATATCTGGCTCTTTAGCTGTTAAATGCTTCACTATGTTCACCAGCTAGTCGCTAACTCTTTCTGTCTGCCGTTTGTGCTGAGTAGGTAATGTACAGTGGGTTTTTAGAGCTGTTTTGCTAAAAACAGCAGCCGCTGCAGCTGTAAACAACGCTATGAAAGAGGTGAGAGTGAACAAAAACAGTTGCGCACCGTACAGCTAAACAATGAGCTGAAACTCGTTATAAAGGTCCATAAAGTTGAGGGGAGCTGCAGATTCAGGTGAAAAATTTCTGTAGGTTCATCACTATGAGTGATCACAATGTCACATTGTTTTCACATTGTCATTTGATACATTGTTAGTATAAAAACATTGATTGAATCATTGAGAGCCACAGACAGGGTAAGGAAGTCACAAAGTATTGAAAGACAGACAAACACATTGTTGGTTTTGGTCTTTTTATGGGATTTGTTAGAAATAAGAAAAATATAGAATTACACCAGTCTTATCCTTTAAGCTGGTGTGATGGCAGTTATGGAATAAACACTTGATGAGAAGCTGATAGTCTAATATTATCAGCACATCAGGATTCTCCTTACGTCCATTTTGGATGATGAAACTGACATTTCTGCTACATTACTAGCCATGGGTGTAAATTGCATACACCCATGGCTCTATGATGCACTTCACATGGTGTATTTTATGCTATGTCTGTCATACTACTGCTATTATCTGTCTCATTAGTGTGAGAAAATGGAGTGTCAGCTTAAAGACCGACTTACTGACTCACTGTGAATAAATACTGATTCCTTAGTGAGCTGATGGCATATTACACATACTGTCATGTTGACGTCATACAATATCTTTTTACTTTGTTTTAAAGGTATAGACATCCTTTGGATCTGTGTTCACTGATTATGTCGTAACCTCAAATCTATGTTGTCCACATCTGCAAGAATAACCGCTGAAATGCCACTAATATTTCATACTTTCTCATGGTATAAGAGAATAGTTTTTATTCAAGAAGAAACCTATGGCCAACCTGTGCCACTGTTTCAGAGGAAAGCGACATGTGGACTTTTATCTGTCATTTGATCTGTCATGTCCCATTTAGTGTGAGAATTTATAACTCTCTTCCATCTGGGAACACTCTCACAGAGACTTCAATGGGCGGGTAAAGTTCTCGTCTTGTTATCCCTCCGTCTAGAAAGAAGTAGGAGGAGGAGGAGGAGAGAGAAAGTCCTGTCATGTTTTCACAGACGGCTCGTAAATTGGCGATACTGAGAGGAGGGGACTCATAATACCAGTTAATGGGTTTCCATTAAAAAGCTGAGTGGCCAAAAATGGTTTGAGCCAGTTTTTAGTCTCAAAATGAAACGTCCAATATGAAAATATTTATTGTATTAGATAATGTGAATGAGATAAACTGTAGGATTAAAAGGGGGATGTTTACACCAAAGCGCAGCACGATTAAGTCTTTGAGTCTTTATATTTATTACAGAAGGCTTGTTTTGAAGTTCAGGACCTCTCAGCGATAATGGAACCAGTTTCGTCACATTATTCTTCCTTGTTTCTATAGTCTAAATATACATGGCCCCCATTCAAAACATTTGCTGATTTATGGTTGGTCATGATATTGTATTCTATTATGTTATTTTTGCAGCAGTTAATCATAAAAGAGTCCATCATGAAATGGCACATTCCATGAGAAGTGAGTGGTGCTTGTTTGAGATGCGAAATCAGCAGAGTTCAGTCAGAGACTGAGCAAAAAACTGAGCAACATCTTTGTTTATTCCTCACTTCTCAAGAACCGGACATTTGTTCAGTCTAATTTCACTGCGATGAGGTCCACACGTGTATGTACACGTGTAATGCGGATGTTGCTGATGAAAAATGGGAGGCTTAAACAGCGTTTGTTCACTCTTAACCAAACTTCAATAGCAAACTTTGTCTGCGAAGGAAGGTTGTGTTATATGACCAAAAGCTCCAGAACAGCAATTGGACCTTGTGGTGAGATTATCTTGTCAACTACTGTTTAAGGTCAAGGTCAAGAATTAACTTACAATTGCAGCAACCGCTACAGCTGAGTGTGATTGGCCCTGAAACACACACGTCTTTAGGTCTTAATATCCCCATTATGAACAATTATTTTTAAAATGCCCTCCAAGACACACTAAAAATTCAAATTGTTGTGAATAAAATGGCTTTGTATTTCCAGAGAGAAGTTGTGGGTGTTGTCATTGACTTTAATTCAATCAGTCACTTAGATCGAAGAACTGACCATTAATTGCAAACGGTTATACAGTTAGATTTGGTGGAAAGGGTGCTGCTCTTTGAGGGAGAATCCAAGCAGCGACAAGGATGGTGCTGGGAGAACGAATCCCCCCTTACATACATGAACATTAAATCAACAATGCCAAAAAAATTGCACATAAGGTGGAGGTTGGGGTGGTGGAGGGAGCTGCATCAGCAAACATTGGCATGAGCATATCAGCAATAGTTTCCATTACTTGCATTTCCATCCACCTGTTTTAGGTGCAATTTCAATTTGTGAAAAAAAAAAAAAACAGGGGAAAAGCAGACAATAAAGAATTGAAATATCGCAAAAAGGTTTTTCTGCATGGCTGAGGTGGAAAGGTGGGTGTATCAAAAGCAAAATGCAACAAAGTGTAATGGGCACAGATGTGGGGAATAAATCATGAGGTACATGTCACAGTCATGGCCGTGACCCAGTATTTTCCCTTGTGTTTCCTTATGTTTCCACCTTCCCTGCGTCTCCTCTGCTCCTGTCTGTCTTTCTCTGTGTCTGTGTCTGTGGTGTGGGCGTGGCAATCCCACTCTGACTCTCCTGGCTCCTGGATCCCTGCTGATTCTGCACACCTGCTGATTCTGCACACCTGCTGTCCATTAAGTCATGAACCCAGCAGAATTTCAACCCTGGCTCTTTGCACACCTGGCTCAAACTGATAGATTTTTACCTAGGGGTCTGTCTGAAAGATGGAGAGTCAGTCGTGGCAACATTTCATCCACCACATATCCAGCCACAAGCTTGATTAGTTCTTTGTTGCTTGTAGCCTGCTGTCCACAATTAGAATCCTGTTTTGGTTGTTCAGCTGTTATAGGGCTACAGTCATCCTCCGCTGCTGCAGAGGGCTCATCTTCGGTGGGGTGTATTTCCACGAGCTTCATGTTGTTGTGCTGTCGTAGTAGGTGTTTCAGGAGGTTTGAGGTTGTGTTTTTAGCTGTGGAAAGAGTCTTAATACCACTACCTGCACACAATTTAGATTTGACAACGGTGTTCTTGCTTTGGTGATGTGTAAGGATTACGATAACAAATCCAGGGACAACAAAAGTAAGGTTATTTTTGGGGGGGTAACTGTAATATTATTACTGAAATTGTATGAGTAACTTGTTACAGTACTCGTTACTGGGGAAAGTAACATTACTGTAACGCGTTACTGCCCAACACTGGCCTTAGTCGATAATCTCCTGCCTGCCTGCCAGCCTTCGTGCACCTTCAGCCTGCTCTCAGTCTTAATAATTAGTTGTTTGTGCACCCCCAAGTAAAGTAGTACATCACACTGAGTAGTTACAATGTAGTCTTTTGTTACTTCATGATTATCTGACCATGACTTTAGCATTGTAAAGTAACCAAAGAAAGTAAAAAGACGCAGAAAATTCAAGATTTCTAAGGTGGTTTGATAATAATGTGTGAACGCATTATGGATATATACATGCATGAATTGTGTGTGTGGTCTTTGAATTCTTGCTTCTGTGTGTGTGTGCGCGCGTGTGGATAACCAGTCTGGGTGCACTTTAATCTCTCTCTCTCTAGAATATGTTGGCAGGACAGCTGCTGAGTTCCCCTGCAGTAGATCCTATCGACTCACTGCTGAGTTTTCTCTGCTGACGGGGAGAACAGGCTCTAATGCTCTGAAAACAATCATGCTGTGGTCTGTGGATGGATAGAATAAATTACTGGTAACATTAGAAGTGGCAAAGAACAGTGTAGAGGAGAAAACAAAACATTCAAAAAGATGAGGGCTGAGAGTGAAGACAAGGCAAATGACCAATTTGGGGGAAAGTGAGAAGTGAAACAGCTTGCCATGAAACTCGAAACAATAAGACGAGACCATTCAGGATGTCTCAGGCAATAATCTGTCTCATCTAGGAGCCTGACATTTATGAGTGAGATGTTTGACACAAACGTACTCACAGATCTCAAGATGGTATTTGATGAAAACTGATGCTTCTATTTTAACACACTAAAATTGTAGTTTGAACAATTAAATTGCCAAGCGACCTCTTTGGTGATAGTTTGAGTTAAAGAAAGGCATCTTGTGATAAAACGTGTCAAAGACAACGTCTTGTTACAGGTAGTGCAGGTTGTTAGGATGACGAGCTGTTGGACAACGAGATGGCATCATGGAAAGAGCACCAGTCAAAGCTCTAACGGTGGGAAACACTGTAGAAAACATGACGGAAATATGGCATTTAGGTTTGTTTGGATGGAAACCCATTTAATGTCTTTTTTTTAAAATTTATAAACATGTTAAATACAGAAGATGTGAAGTGTGGCTGTAGAGGCTTTGGAGTTGTTGGAAGGTACTTTCGATGTTTTGAACTGGCCTGAATAACAAAGTTAAGTTAAGTAATTCGTAAAGTAACATGATTACTGTACTTTTCAACATACACTATGTATTGAGTAACTGATTACATTTTTCAAGTAATTTACCCAACACTGAATACAGGACTATTTTTGTTGGCGTTCATTGTTTAAATTTTCCATCTCATTTTAAGTGCGGACAGAATAAATGGTCCAATCTATTATACTGAAGAAATACATTCATATTGGACTATTCTGCCATACACGGGTCCATCCAGTGTTCAGTAGGAACTAGTATGATGTTTATATAGTGTTGTTAAAATTAGGCATGTGGAGGATAGGAAAGCATCCACAGCGTTAACAACAGAGTCAGTGTTGGCTTTTGTTTTGTTTAACCATGGCAACGGTCCCTAATTTTAACCAATCAATGCACCAATGCAGCGTAACCATGGCGAGTGGATTGGAATAAAACACCAATCCAGAAACAGGCTTTCTCTGTTTAACACAGGATTATTGTTGGCTGTCAAAGCACAAACACGCAACTATTCAACTATTGTGGCTTTAACAGTTTAAGAAGAGAAAGTACTGCCTGCCTCCCACCTGCCAGACTGGGAGCAGTGAGGAGGGCTCACACTGATACTGGCTATCCAATCTGCCGGGGTCATGACCTCAGCTCCATCCCACTACTCTGCGGATCTCATCCCTGCCTGGCGTCAGCTAAGGCCTCGTTCTTCAGCGCTGCTCTGCTTGCTTGTGTGTCGATCATGAGGTGCTGAGGAGCCAGCGCTCGAAGTAGCGTGGGTGTGTGCGGTGTCTGTGTGTGGTGTTTAAGTAAAAGTTATAAGTGTGTGTGCCAAAGCCAACAGATTTGTTCCTGATGTGCCAGACATACATCCCATTAAGCCTTCAGAGCCCATAAGGAATTTACATCACAAAGACAGCATCCTTTTCTTTTGACTGCACAGGTTTTACACAATGAATTGCCTCAGGGCAGAACAAACTACAGATTTAGCAGAGTGAACTCAAAGAAAATGCTGCTGTTTGTAGAGTTGTTACTTTCAAAGCTAGAGCTGGGGGATGTATGTGTGCCAAATCGACTTTAATTTGCCAAGGCTGAAAAGCTCAACAGAAGAATATGTTCTTTAAAACTCTGCCATGTAACCTGGTGTTTTCAATTTATCTCCTGTTCTCTCAGAGTCCTCTTGGCCTCCGTCAGCTTTGGCTTAAGACAAAATCGGGAAAATTAAACTTGTCAATTTGAAATGGACCCCTCAATCACACATCACCATGGGACTGTTGAAGGAGGAGGGGCCGAATAGCGGCCGCCATTACTGTGTCTTTTCTACCAAGAATCTCAGAGCTGATGTCATGAAAACTGTCACATCCAGATGACATCTGCATGTGCTGTCTGTGGCACAAAATGAGAACACCCAAAAACTTTGTATGTGTCATCATGCTCAGTTCACACTCATGCATCTGCACGCAATTGTAGACAATCTTATTGATCTGTGAAATAATACAAATGCATTGCAAACCAGCAACTAATTATTCACTAATTATAACACCTTTCAAGTTTCTTTTTCATTCCTGGAAACTGACGGGTTTCACAATTTTCTGTCCCCAGTCTGCATCCAACTCTTCAATTGTCAAGTTTTTTTTACACTGTTGATTGTCTTATTTTTTTGTTGCAATCATTTGTCTGGGTCAATATTTTCTCATACCACTGGCCAACATTTTCTTCAACTTCATGCTGTTTATTCAACTGTTGCCTGAGCAAAACACTCTGTTCTCAATCATGGGTTCCCACAAATGTCATCCTTCACTGTACTAAATGATTAACTTGGTTAAGAAAATATGAATAGCATGAATTTCAGAATTATCAAGGGCATTTTCTGCATCCATATTTAAGAATTCATGGGCATTTGATGAACTTTTAAGGGCTGTTTTGTCCCAAGCCCTTGTTCTCATCCAGGTCTGTAAAGAGCAGCATACAACAGACATACACACTAATTTACAGAAACATACTCATGTGGTTTGACCACACGCCCGCGGTCACTGAGCGTTCATAGTACATCCCATCCAATTAGAGTTCAAATTGTGATGAGTATCCCTTCATATGGCCTCCTGCTCCCAGCATCTCCGTGAGAAGAGGAGCAGAAAACAGCCTAGCATTAAAAACACACAAAGTCTCACAAACATGAATGTGGCACCAAAGGACACCAGCACTCCAGCCCGCCTTGTCTTTTCTCAGCATCCCATAATATATACAGTAAACACATGTCCTGCCCCATACAGGAGCTGAAACCATGGCAACGGATACAAACCATGCTCTTGACAAATATATGAAAGACGAGACGGATTCAATGTGCTTGTCAAGCAGGAAACGAGGAGGAGGAGAGCAGCCGAGGAGGCGGCCATTTTTTGCCTTTGTTTGGAAAAGCATCTATTGAGTGGCATTTGGTGTCATGCCAGATTCTCTCCTCCACAGATGCCTCCACAGGCACAAAGTAAACTGAATTAGTCACTAAGAGGGCTTTCTCCCATAACTGAGCCAAGGAGAGCTGAAAACTTCAAACACATTAAGGACGTCTCTACCTAAAGACCAGACGCTTATTCAAATGGAAATGCCTTTATCATCACTCTCTGCCAGCATCCGTAGCTTTCTGACTGTATGCGCTGTACATGTGAACGGGGAATGCAGGATTAAAATGGTCAAGAGGCGGACTCAATAAGGAGCTCTCTCCAGGTTTTGTTCAGGCAAGACCTCTTTGGTGGTTAATCATTGTTTCTTTTAGACTGCTACTAGACTACTTGTATTATTTAAACTGTTGTATAGTGTGTGCCTGCAACGTTTCTTGTCATGGTGGGGTTTTGTCGATTGAGTGTTTCTTACTTTCAGTGGTGCAAATTTTGACTCGTTTCTACGCTATAAACAGTGTGATATTTTGTTTAATTATGTTATCACTAATCACAGTATATGCACTGAATGCTTGAAAGTCCAAATCACATTTGAAATGTCTCTTTTGTATAATTTGTACCACAGAAATTGACTGTCCGATATGTGTGTATTGGCAAATGAGAATTATTCAAAGTTTCAATATTTCATTTCTACTGTTCTGCTGTAATTGAGTATATTTTAAAGATATAATTTGATTTATTTTTATTATTTATTTACTTGCTAAAGTACTGGCAAAGATACTGATGATAAATGAAAAACGAGTGTACTGTTAGGGTGGGGGAGCAGGGAGAAGGACCCATGTGCAGACAGTGGAGGTTACAGGAGTTTAGGATATTTATTGAGTTCTTTGGCAGGTCCCAGAAGGCAAGTGAACAGGCAAGTGAACAGACAGGTTACCAGCCAGGTAATCAGGACACAGAAACAAGCACACAGGACACTGATCTCACACACAGTCACAATGAACCGACACTGGACAGGAACTGGTATAAATAGGGAAGGGACAGACGAGGGGATCAGGGCCAGGTGTGTAATGGGGAACAGGTGCAGACAATCAGACACACGAGGGCAGGAACACACGGGAAACAAGAGACAAGACTTCAGAAATGAAAACAGGAATCAGACAAAATAACCAAACCTAACATGTACAGCCATGCGACTGGCTCTGTGAGGCTGTGCTTTGGTACAGAGGCTGCTTGAGTTTTACTTGAGTAGTTTTCAACACAAATACTCTGTATGCACATTGTTGTCCACTGAGCTGCAGCCTTTTTGATCCATTAGTGTTTAATGAAAACATTTTCACTGCACAGCAAGAAGTCCCATCTCGCTAAATCAATCCTCAGCAAGAGGTGTGTGTGTGTGTGTGTGTGTGTGTGGGTGTGTGTGTGTGTGGGTGTTCTCCCTGAGAAGCCAGCTGCTGAGGCTCAGGGAAAAACGTGCTAACTGATAACAGGGACCCCCCAAAAAACACATCACACACACCCCCTAACCCCCCGGACACACCTTAAACCCCCCAAACCTCCTGTTTATCCTGTTTACAGAACGCTGCTTCAAATCACCACCATGAACACACACACACAGGCAACACACACACACACACACACAACTCCAGTATATTTGAAGCTCTCATTAGACTGTAAATCTTTTACTGTAAACTAGCTCAGCCACTTCACAACACTAACTGGATGGAGTGGGCATAGTTTTAACTCAACACTTTCCCTTTTTATGATCTAGCGGCCGATACATTTGGTGCTCTTGAGCATGTTGATTAATGTGTGTTTACATGGCACATTTTGAGCCTCTCATACAACCCGAGTGTGTGATTGTGAACTACTGTTTATGTAAGCCCAGTGGAGGGAAACCTTTCATCTCCCCTGCCACCATAAAATAAAACTCAGCACCAGACTCAAACTGCTGGACAAACACAATAAACTCTGGATCACAGAGCAATCTCCACACAGAGATCCCAACAGGAAAGTCGGGATCTGCCGTCACATGGGAGATTACCGAAAAGATTATTCTGTGTTTATTTGGGTTCATTTTTACATGGAAGGGCCTTAAAGACGTTAGTAATGTGTTTGTGTGGTTTTTGGTTTAAGCACTATGACACATCTGCTGATGAAGGATGATTATTGAAGTGGACAGAGTGTGTGTATTTTATAATATACATATCTTTAGTTCATATGTACTACGAACGAATTATTCTATTGGGTTATAGTTTATTTCTGAAAGATTTTAACTTGTGTCTTACTTTACTTCTACGGCAATATTCTTGCACCACTTCACTACAAACAATGAGCAGAATCACAACAGAAAAACAGCAGGTTTTGTCAGAAGGGAAAAAACATTCAGATGTTTTTCTTCTCTTATTAAAAGCCCCATTCATTCCTATTTAACCACATCCTTAAATATCCTGTTGTGATCAAGGTTTTGTTTTACAAGAGACAACCACATTTACAGTGAAAATAAAAATGTTTACTGCCTCTAATAACCTTTATTTGGGCAATTACTTAATTCAAATAGGAAGGTGTTGCATGTGTGGACCTGATGCAGACCATCCACCGAAACTAACTACTCGTCTGCTCTCCATCACATCCCTCATCATGGCAGCCATTTGTGCAGGCTCGTCTATCAGGACTGGTCTAGAACAAAGACCTGGCAGCCCAATTGCCTGTAACCCTATACAGGGACTTGAAACACTAACCTTTGACCCCATGTGTGATACAAGTGGCAGTGTTGTCCCACAGGTCAGTGGTAAACGTGCCAAACACATTCCCGGCCTCCATCGCAGCCGTGCGCCTGTGGCGTGTTAGCGCTGGAGCGACTGAAACACTTCTGACATTTGTTTTTGTGTCTCAGTAAATACAACTCTCGGCGCTGTGATGACAAGATTGACGTGGTTTTAGGTAGTTTGGGAGTTTGGGGTTTATCTGAGCTAACTTGTAAATGTTAGTTTTTGCATGAAACATAATACAGACTTGATTCACACTGCCAAACATCCCATCATAGAAATGTTACGTGCATGGAGGAAATCCAAACAGTGCTGTATGTTGAAGGTGTGGAGCACAAAGCAAGACTGAGCTTCACTGTGAGAAACAGTGTTTAATCAAATCAAACCATATAAACCCACATCTGTTTCCCAGCCCTGCTTAAAAAAGAAAACTAGTACTGTGGCCCTTTATGAAGCCCATAATCTAATACACAACCATACATTGAAGGGTCAGTTTATCCAAAATACAAAAGATATATGTATAGTTTTTTAACTTACCTCTAGTTGACTCTAGGCCCACAGATAGTTTGGGTTTTTTGTCCAGGTTTTGAGATTTTTGTTTCCACCCCAACATAATGGAGGTGAATGGAATTTGGTTTGTGGTGCTCACAAAACTGAAAAATTACATTTCAACAATTTGTCAGCAAACAATGTGCTGGATACTCTGGATAGCAGATGAAGTTGTGCTGATGGCGGACCTTTGACCAAAACGGTCACTTATTGTCAAAAGATTTCACATTGTGTCACCTTTAGCACATGGAATAAATTGATTCTTTTTGCATCTGAAGAGCCTCTCCTATTTCTTTGTTCAGTGTGCAGACACTTTTTCTATGAAATGGGACTGTTGATTATGGCTACATACACCTGACACTACAGTATCTTTTGAAAAGTCTGGATTCAAGAGTGCAAACTCTTTCACAATTCTTTTACTCTGGATAATCCACAGAACACACTGCCAACACTTTTTAATAGGGATTATTTCTATACAGTTCCACTGAAAACTGTTCACGGTGTGGTCTGTGGATTATCCAGAATAAGCAATGTTGCTGACGATTTTTTTTAATGTCAGTTTTCAACTCTATAAGCACCAAAAACAAAAATCCATTCACCTCCATTATTTTAGGGTGGCAGCAGAAATATCTGAAGCAGGTCTCCCAAAATCTGGGCAAATACAATCTAACCGATCTGTATGGCTAGATACCACTTGAGGTAAGTTATAAAATATGTATTTTATAATTTGCATGACAGCACAACCACACAAAAAATAACAGAAACTGCCATCTGTCTTTATGACTGTTAAGTGAATTTTATACTATTACTTGGGTCATAAAACAATAAAAATGCATTGTTTGTGTCACTCCTCAGAGGTATTGTTTGTCTCTTCACAGCCTAGTTCTCCCCACTGTTAATGGTAGTTATATTGGATGACTCTCTGGCTAACAGTAAACACCCTCTCAGGTTTACAGCTTGCAGCCGGGCTCAGACCTGCGAGTACTCTCTCAGCACGCCGACATGATATGGGCCCGTAAACTGCAGGGGAGGAGTTTAAGTGTATGAATTGACAGGCAGTCTTTAGCAGTGTATGGTTTTATTACTGGTGGTGGTGGTGGTGGTGGTAGGGGGCTGCAGATGGGGGGGTGGGGGTGGAAGTTGAATCACCCCCAACAGCTCTGACAGAAAAGGCGTCAAGTTTTGGCATGAAAACCAGTTTCACTTTACCAGCTGCTAGATTCAATGCAGCAGAACGAAGGGAAAGGAGACATAAACATGTCATGACATGCATGTTTGCGGACACACACGTACACACATGCATATACTAAACTAACTGCACAGCAACTACACACTACACATCTACACACACATCTGTGTCCCGTTACATTGTTGCTCACTGTTTTAGTCCATTTTCTATTTTCGGATGAAGTTGGAAGTTCTCCATCAGATCATCAGATAGAAGAAGTGCTTCAGAAACATCTGTCCCTGAAGGCTTATGTTTACTCCCCACTCTCTTTTTGCTGTGTGTTTGTTACTCTCCAGTAGATATCATGTAACATCAGATATTCATGCACAGAAAAATCATCAGTGTTTATGTAACACGGAGAGATCAAATAAACACCAGTAACACTATGCTTAGTTTTACACACCATATCAGCTATTCAAGTGGGCAGACACTTGAATAGCTTTATCTGTCACTCAAAACTTAACATGTCTTAACACTGGAAATGTTAAAGGAACAGGTCAACATTTTGGGGAGTGCATTTTATTCTCTTTCTTGCCGAGAGTTAGATGATAAGACTGATACCACACTCGTGTCTGTAAGCTAAATATGAATATGTATTTCCCAAAATGCTGAACTATTCCTTTAATACAGTCACTCACTTGATAATTGACTGAACCACTTTTGTAGATATGAACTTTGTTTGCCTCACTGGTTAGGTTAATATCGTGGGACAGAAGGAAATCATGTGAGGAAGTGGGAAATATTCAAATAAAAATACATGTCAAATTCAAGTTATTACTGTTTATACCTCAGCTAAAGAACACAGTGTATCCCAGGCCTTTACAACATTTTTTGAATATTTCATTTCATTTTCAGCCATCATATGTCCACTACTACATCATTTTCTATTCTATACTTATTTATTTATTTTGTTAGTTTATATGACAATGCTTACTGATCAACAGAAAACTAAGAAACAACACATGAGTCAGAGTTTGCAGAGGACTACTTTTGATCTGCACCCTAAAATCTAGCCACAATCTATTAAGATTTAATTGCTTATAACTGTCCATAAAGATTCATTGCAAGAGGGTGAAGGGAACACAGTCTGTTTTCTGTGGAAACTTATAATTAAAATTGACAGAAAAGGAGTTTTTTTTTACACTTCTTTCGAAATCTAAATGTGCAGAAAAGACATTTTTAGTTGCTGACATATGAGGAAATCAAACCCAGACCACTGTTTTTGTTCTTCCTTTTAAATCTGATTTGAAATATGTCATTTGAGACTGTGGAAAAATCAAATAGCTCCTCATTTTAGTTCATTATTTGGCAAACAACAGCAGCCCATCGCAGACGCTTCCTTCCCAGATTTCAGCTTATTTTTTAATCTTCTTTGACCAACAGAAAAGGCCAGAGTCACAATTAGTTTACGTAATAAATGTACAATTAATCTAATTTTTATTCAACACAGCTTTTCCCCTTCTCATTTTAACGGTTTTGAATTGTGAAGTCTAAACGGGCCTTTAATAGTTTCATCACAGAGCAGACAGTGAAACTGACATGAAATCCAGAGGAGCCCAATAAAGACATGAACCAGGCGTTGTGGATGGGAGCCGAGCCAGATGACAGGGAGTCAATAAGTGGGGGAAAAGAGAAGGAGAGACACAGTCACAGAGAGAGAGAGAGAGAGAGAGAGAGAGAGAGAGAGCAGTCTGTGTCCCAGTAAACAATAACACAACACTCAGCTGAAATATACAGCAATATTAGTCCAACAGCAGGGAGCTCTGGCTCTGAAAATAGTCTGTGAGTGACTGGTTGGACACGGTGGAAGCTGCACATGCTGTTTGTGCGTGTGTGTGTGTGTGTGTGTGTGTGTTTGGCAGGTGGCAAGAAGACGCAATACACTGAAAATGGGAAAGGAGGGAAGGAAAGGACGACAAAGACAATGAAATAGACGAAGGAGCAGTGCTAACAGAGAAAGTGAGGAAACAACTGGAAAATTGAGAGAAATCAGTGAAAAGAAAGAAAGAAAGAGAGGGAAAGAATTCCCCTCAGACTTTCTCCTTGACTCCCAGCCAACACATTAACAATCGAGGAAGTCTCTACTGACTCACTGGTGCTCCCTTCTTCTTCTCCCCTCCCCTCCTCTCACCTCCTCTCCTCTCATGGTGGGACCCCCCCTCCCTCCTGAGAAAGTGGGACTCCCTCTCCCTCCTCCCTCCCTCCTCACTCTCCCTCACTCTCTCTCCCATCTGAGGACTTAACTCAGTGCAGAGCGGAGCTGGCGGTCACAGTTGTGCCCTGGATTGTAGCAGAGAGAGTTAGAGAGAGAGAGAGCAGCCCTCCTGCAGCCTGTTAGCCCACCACCATGGATGTCAAACTGCTGGCACTGATGGCTCTGCTGGCCGTGGCCACACATGTACCAACCTCCAACGGTGAGTCCAGGAGAGGGACGAGAGACTCAGGGTTTTAATGGTTCAGAGAGACTGTTGGTTTGAGCATGTTTGGGTTGATCTTTGGTTGAAGAAATTTAGCTTCATGAGATGTTTTAGTCTTAAAGATGGGGAGATATTTTGTTACATATAGACTGGATGTCGAGGCTTCTATCATTTGTTATATTTTAATCTTGGCAGTGTAGGAACTTTTCCTAAATTTCTGGATTCAGTCTATATCAGAAAATCAGGTGGATGTCTTAAATCTAAATGAAGATTCCTTTTGGCTTCATGTTTTAACTTCTTTTTCATTATCAAAGCTTAACTTTTGACATTGTTGGTAGTTCTTTGTCAGGTTTCATTCACCTGCATTTTGATGGTTTGATGTTTGATGAGTTTGTTGCAGACAAGAAAGATTCCTTTTTGACAAATCCCTTGTCGCACTTGTGGCTTTTAAACTCCAGCACGTTGATATTACTTTGATTGTGTTTAGTCACATCTTGTGTTTTTTAGACATGGAAAAATAATTACCATTTATCTGTACTGACTAAATGATTACTGAAGAGCTGAAACTATTAGTCGATCCACAGAAAATTAATCTGCAACTATTTTGAGAAGCATGTTTGTTTAACTCTTTTTTTAAGTAAAAGTGCCCAAAATTCACTGGTTTTGCCTTTTCAAAGCTGATTTTTTTGTGTGCTGGTTTTCTTAGTTCTCTGTGACAGCAAATTGAATGCCTTTGGATTTTGGTCGCAGAAAACAAGCTTGGGCTCTGGGAAATTCTGAATTGTGACATTTTATAGACTAAAATGATTAATTGAGAAAATAATCAGCAGATTGATCAATAATGAAAATAATTGTTAATTGCAGCCTTAGATTACTGTTACAGAAATAACAATATGCTCTAACAGAACATATTGACTGTAATCAGTAATCTACATTACAGGGGAGATTTTGTTTTCTGTTATCAAAAATAAATCAGGTTGCAAATCTTACAGTAATTATGATACTCAGTATGTTGAACTAAAATCCTTCATGTGCCACAGGAGTAGTGTAGTTTCCACAGTGTCTCCACATTACTCTCCCACATGTTCACCTCGGTAGGAGACAAGCCGGTGTGTTGACTTGCCTGGCCTGCGTTATGCTAAGCTTGTTGTTTCGGCCCCTTTGCTTTCTTTTAATTAGTTTCTAATTAGGGATAAACAATGCAATGGTGATAGCAGCGGATACTCGCTTCTGGCCCCGGTGCTGCATGCTGCATAATGATCCCTTAGTTTGCATGAGAAAAGACGCTGAATGGGTGTGAATCATTAGGCTGATATTACTGAGGATTTAGCCATTTGTGGCAGGACATTTGGTGTGGCATTATAAACATGCATATCAAAAGGAATATGTCGAACCCCAGAACAAAGGTCTGTTAGTTACACCAGATGTACTTGATTTAGTTCATTCGTGTGTTTATCTGGGCAGGAAATGGCTGATACAAAGAATGAGCCGTTGCAATTTGCCAAAAATCTGCAAAATCAGCATCTGCTCAGTGGCTTTTTATGATCTCTCGACACACACACTGCAGCCTCAATGAAGCAGTTTTTCTTTTAAACCAAATGTATGTGAAATATGGATTGAAGCATTAAAGCTATTAGGATGGATTCCTATTGACATTTTTACAGCCATCATCATTTCTTTGGGAAATATGTAAACTGTATTTCAAACTACAACTACAAATAGGTTTCATAATAGCGTGGCGTTATTAGTGTGCATCTGTGGTCCCCTGGGCCCCCACAAGCCTCCATGGAGGCACAGGGGTGATTTGTAATCATTTTAAGAATGTACTTGAGGTCATTTCCACAAAGGATGCAGATGCCATCTGAGCCGCAGAGTGCTCTTTCATAAAAGAGGCAAATATTGGAAATTGAATGTTGAGGACCCTTCCCCATTGGAGTGGCCGGGCTGAATGCTCTGGGAGTGAAAAGCTGAAATTCTGCGTGTGTGTGTGTGAGTGAGACACTGGTCAGAAAAGAGCTAATCTCTTTTTAATGAACATGTTGTTCAGAGCAAGAGCAAGTAAACTCATACGTTCCCATGTGTTGTAAAGGCTTGTTACAGTAGATTAAACAGCTTTTAATTTGTCCACTGAGGGAAATGATGCATTTAATCACGTCTGAAATGAAGTAGAAGGTACTGTGTTTAAATTTGGATTTTAATTTCAGTTGATGTAAATATTGTACATCCTCATATGAACCAGAATGACCTCTTCTTTGTTTCATGAGCAATGAATTGTTTAAATTCTTTAAAAGAAAACATAGGCAGTTTACCATATAGCTGTCATTTTATCTACTTCTGAATAGCATAATTATTAAAATAACTGAGTTTCGCATTTCTGTGAATTACCATGAGCTAAAATACATTTGTGTTTAACAAACCTAAAAATACTTAAATATGATCAAAACCTTTAGATCCAAATTACTTTTCTTCATCAACTAAACAGCATCGTCTATCTTGAAGTCTGAGTTCTGCCACATTTTACTGATGTATTGCAGTTTTTACATGAAACAAGGCTTATATGGAGATCTATACAACTTCGTCTTGAGCTTAAAATCAAGTGAATCAAATTGAATTATTTCACTTAACTTTATAAAATTGTTCAATGTATTTCTTGTTTTAACTGCGTACTTTCTTGTCTTGCAGTTCTATCACTTTTTCTTTCACTAACATTAATGCTAATTTGTAATTTTCCTTGTTGTGTGTTTGCAGCAAAGCCCATCAGTCTGGTAGAGCGGTGCTGGTGTCGGTCCACCCTCAACACGGTTCCTCAGCGGTCCATCAAAGAGCTCAAGTTCCTCCACACACCCAACTGCCCCTTCCAAGTCATGTAAGTAAATGAGTGTAAAATTACTGTGGTGATTAACTTGGAGACATTTATTTCCTGATGTCAACGTTTGATGATTGTTTAAAGACCTCTGTCACTTATGTAGGTCTTTTGAGGTAGTTCTTTTAGATGTTGGTGTATTTAGGTGAATTTTAATGTCCATCAGAGCCAAAAGTGAAGTCAAGCTTGCAGTGTTCTGCAAAGCTTCCAGCGTTCTGCAAAGCTTCCAGCTCTCTGATGAATCATTTTAGGGATTTTTAAGTGTTTGTTTTTACTGGATGTTCATTTATAAGTATAAAATTGTTGGCTTGTCTATGACAACCTGATTTGTGGCCGCTCCTCGTTGGGTTCATGCACAGTGCTTGTCTGGACACAATGCCCCCTTGATTACATAGCTGAACATAGCCGCACTTCGAAACACAAAACACATGTCCAATCCACCAGGAGAAGAAGTAATGTGACATTTTGACAATAATTCCAACTTGTGGCACTAAACATTTTATTGACTACAACAGTGCAAGTGGAATCTAGCTGATCTCATCATGCTGATGATATCTTTGCTGCACTTGTGCTAGTGAGATGCAGAGAAAAAGTTCACTTAACAGCATTTGGGTGCAGAGAATCTTTAGGAATGCAATAAGTGGGGATGTACCAAATTATATATAGTTATAATTATATATATATATATATAGAGAGAGAGAGAGAGTATATATAGGATTACTTATTCACACATTTGCTGCAGAAATCCTTCGGTCATAGAAATATTATTAAATCTTCATTAAATGGCAACTAAATTATTTCTACATATATGATATAATGCCATTATAGTCTTGGGCATATTGAAATTAATTTATTAATTATTATGTTGAACCAAAAAGAATCTCAATTTTTATTTAGTGAACGCTTAGTGAAAAAAACTGTACTCTCACATATATGCACACACAGATTGTACAATAGAAGATTTACAAGTTGACTATCTTGTTGATTTTATTCCATTTTGCTTGTGTGCCTCAAAATAAGAATATATTTAATTAGTTAATTTCCCAGTTTAGCCAAGCTGTTGATTCTTTTTTGAGCCTCTGCCTCTTAAAAGGTCAGTTAATGTGCTGATAATCATTTATTTTTTCTGATTAAAGGCGATGAAAAAATGAGCCGTCTTTGATTTATATTGGATTATTATTGATAATTCCACAATTCTGAGGTCTGTGTCTCATGACATCCTGTCCTTCTGACTATATGTTACAGGCCTGGTGCTTCATCATGCTTAATTTATATGTGTTTACCTTTTCACTTTCTATTTCCCTCACTTTTCACCATTTTTTGACTTGATTAATTAACTAAATACAGTGTAGATAGATTGAGAGTGGACTATTCTTTCCCTAATGAAAGGACTGAGTTTAAAACAACAGGATCCACTCAGAAAGAGGAAAGCGGTGGGGCCATTTATGTTTTGCAAAGGAAGCAATAATTAAGGGTCAAAGTGATTACCTTTGTATTTCTGCTGACCCCCTGTGTTCCCTTTTCCACATTTTTTTATTTCCCGCCTCAAACTGCCCAGCAGCATTGAGTACAATTGTCACTGGTCTGGAACACATTAACTAAAACGCCTCATTCATTTGTTTGCAATAGAAAACAGGATGGCAGAAGTCTCACAGCCAAAAGGCTAAAAGGCTGTGGGGTTCTGCCAAAAAGGGAGGGGGGCTGGTGACTGTTAGGAGGGGTGAGCGAGTGGCAAAAGGTCAGAGAGGATACAAGGGACTCCGGCCAGGCCGCAAACTCCCTCTAACCTCCTTCCAGAAAACTGCCAGAGGAGTCAAGAAGTCATTCAAATGAGGAGCCCGCAGAGTTGTTCTGATATCTCTATTGAGGCAGATGAAAGAAAGCCAGTAACACCATACCCCCCCCCCCTCCTCCCTGTGTCCCACCCTGTGCTCTCATCCTACCCCCACCCCACACACTCCCACCCCATCCCAGCATGCTGTTGGTATTAACTTGCTGTGAAGTAATTACTACCTGCTGCTTGTGGAACTCCGGCCCTCAAATTCTAGCCAAGTCAATTGGGGCTTAGGCTCTCAGCTGGTCATCCAGACAAGCAGACAGATAAACAGGATGAAGGGAGACACATCAAAACGGAGAGCTCCCGAGCGGATGAGCTGGCCACCCCTAATAAAATAAAAGAGGAAGGGAAGACGGGGACGTCCCTGGAGGAAAAGCAAATACAGATCCAGTTACTGAGCTGTTTGGCCTCCTGACTCACGTGTTAGTTTGAGGGGATTTGGGGCTGATGCTTGGATTGATGCTCCTGAACTGCTCTTTTAGGTTTAGGGGCCATTTGCTCATTTGCTCGTGTGTGTGCATCTAAATGGTGCGAGGAATAGGGGAGGTGGCATATTAATGGGGTAGCAGGGGTGGAGGAGAGTGTGGGGGTTCAAACTGAATCAGAAAGCAGTGAAGAGGCGCAGAGGAATGTGTTTAATTTGCAGCGTTGTGTGATGTAGAGATGGAGGGAGGAGAAAGAGGAGCAGTGAGGCGAGACACCTCTTGAGTTGTTAACTCTCATACACGACCTTTTGCCACCGAGTTGTGAGAGCCACATGTTTGGGGGGGCCGAGACCCCGCTGCCCGCCCCATGTTCGCCCCAACAGATCTGAAACTCACCCAGCAGTGTCTGATAACACAACAAATCCTTTCCTAAATATTTGGCTCACCACAGAGTTGTTCACCACAAAGAGGGATCATTCTGAAATCCTGCTTCAGTCTTATGAATATATATATATATATATATATATATAAAGCAAATAATATCCATTCTGATCAGCAAACACAATCGATCAACATCTGAATTATAAAATCCAAATTTTCTCCAAGTAGAATTTATGTTTTCACTGGTTAAAAAGAATTGCATTGTCTGAAGATAAACGGCTGTCAAAATGTAATTGCTCATTTAAAAATATAAAGTCCACGACAAAGACATGACAAATTTTATACATAACCATAAGTTAAAAAAAATCATGAGGGAAAACAGACAGAGAAAGTGACAGAGAACTTAAAAAATAATTCTTTTTTATTTGCTTATTTATTTGACTTTTATTTAACCAGGAAAGCCTCATCTTCCGCAGTGTTCTGGATGATGATAGGCAACAGTAACAGAACAACATTTTACACAAATATGCCCAAAAAAATCAGAATTAAACAGAAATGCAAATATACAATCATTTACCAGATTTCATCCTCTAAACAACCTAAACGACACATTAAAACAATAGTGAACTTAAACAGGCCTTTTGGATGTTTTACCATAAATCCAGTTGAGATCCTATAGAAAAAACTGTTTTCTACACTCATAAAATGCTAGTTTTACTTTTGCCTGAACAAATCTGTTGATGCCTAAACTTTAGCTGTTTTCCAGTGTCCTAAAATAATTGTGGCAGGTATAATAAATAAATTCTCTGCAACAATGACAAAACAAATGCACCTTTCATGTGAGATGTATCCCCCTAATTAACATAATTTAGGAGCCAAGATCACCCATGACTTAGAAACCAGCCTGACCAACATGCTTCACCATGCAAACTCTGCATCAAACTACGAGTTAAGATTTTTTGTGTGCAGCGTAGAGACAGCTTTACAAGCCTTACAGTGCAGCGTGATCCGCGATGTGAGCCTCCCCTCCAGCTGTCTCTGAGTGGAAACAGAGAGCTGTGATTTTTCACCGCCGGTCAGAGGGTGACAGCCTGTTATGTGCAGTAATCCTCCGGTTTTCAGCTTGGATGTGTTGTAGGATGTGCTGAGGTTTATAGAGCTTAGCTGAGGTGTTTCTGAGCTCAGCCTTCGTAAACCATATTAGATATTATCCTGACATATTGTGCTGGTTTCAATATCAAGGTCCTAGGATTTATTCAACACGAGTCGAACCGTAAATAGAGCAGATATTTTTATTTTATGTTATGATATGCACTAACAAAGGAATTTGGGTTCCTTTTTTGGTTAAAAATAATGCAGGTTAGCTGATGTTAAATTAAGCAGCACCAGTGGGATTTTTTTACTCTCGACATTAAGGTGACAGCTTGTTAGAAGTAGTAATCCTCTGGTTTTAACTGGGATGTGTTGTAAGATGTTCTGCGTTTTGGGAGATTAAGTTGAGCTTTTGTTGAAGTGGCCTTTCATAAAAATGTAATTATATTATTGTGATTTATTAACCATAAAAAAAAGTTACAGACATATTTTTAGAGCATTATCTCTTCAAGTCAAACAATATCACCTCCCAGACATATACTGTATTACTATCTTTATAGTCTTTAGGCAATTATAAATGTTACTTATGGCACATTTGTTTTAAAAGACCATACCAGCGGTTTGTGTGTTTAGGTTTAATAACTACAAATTGCCTATATTGTACATTTCTGCCCACCATTATCCAAATTATAGGCTATTGGTTTTTAGTTAATTTTCCTATGTTGCAAGAAGCTATTCTTTCCCTTTCATTTCAGCACTTTATGCATCAACTTGCAGAGAGTTGAAACTTGCTTGACAAAGATAATTCATCACAGTGAAGAATTTGTCACCTTTATTTTAAGTCAAAGTTATGTTTATTGTTGCTTGGTCTTGCAGGAACTGTTGTTGGCACGTTCAAGGACGCTCCAACATCTGAAGGGAGGTTTTAAAAATATTCCTACACAGACATAATGTAACTTTGAAAAGATTGAAGATGATAGTTTGTTCTGATAGATTACCTCTATCAAGCAAGTTTCAAGTTTCTACAGGTTTCTGCTTGTTTCAAAACTTGCATGATTATCCCCCAAATCAAACTAAGACAAACAATGAACTTTTTTCATGATCAATAATTTTTAGTGTAGCCAGGGGTATTGGGGGTCTCAGTTGTTTCAACTTGTCTGAGGGCAGACAGTGTCAGACAGTGCCAGCTTTGGAAAATCATTTAAAATGTACATTTTTGTAATATGGTTTTAATAAACTTTATTTATATAGCACCTTTGATCGGTAGCTACTGAGCTAAACATGCAAAACCACCTGTGTGGTTCTTAAGAGGTAATTTATCACAAAAAACAGTCTAGTTTCTTATTCAAATGTCTGCAGAAAAAGAACAACTAAATCACTGCTCATTCAAGATAAAGCCTAAAATGGAAACCAAGAGAACCAACTAAGGAACTTGAATGAGCTTCTTTAAGGATCCATGTTAATTAAAATGCCAGTCACATTTCCTTGAGGTTACTGAGAGGTCTTGTTACAGTTTGGATGACCACACAGCTAACATAATAGATACAATCTCTGTACTGTACACCATCGCCGGATGTTCGGCTACAAAAGAAACCCAGAGGGGAAAATATTCTCCAGTATACGTATGTCCTTGAACCAGATTTATTACATCTGAGTATGGGTTAGACTAAAACACTTTGCTTCCTCTCTATCTCTGCTGCTCCTGCTTCATGTGAACAACAGTGTAGAAATTATAAAAGCAAACATAAATCTGCATGTTAAAATGGGATAATCACATAAAACAACTACTGTCTTAACAGTAAAATTAATCCACAGGACATACAGCAGAAATACATACAGAATGTGGCGTCTAATCCCTCAAATTCTTTCTTTTTCCTCCCACAGTGCCAAGCTGAAGAGCAACAGGGAAGTTTGCATCAACCCGGAGACCAAGTGGCTGCAGCAGTACTTAAAGAACGCCATTAACAAGTAAGAAAAAAAACCTCCTCGCTCTCGAGCATCGCTGACAAAGACAGAAATGAAATACAGCTCTCTTCTCCACTTCTTACAAAGAAGAAATAAACCACTGTTAAAAATGGCCATTTCTCAGTTTCCTGCCGACAATTACTCTCTGAAATCACTGACATGGTTGATGTAAGCAGCTGAGTTATTATCTGTGAAATAATTAGCATCAAGTAAGAATAGTGATAAATCTGCCACTGGTTTGTCTGCTTCCTTCTCTCTCATGAGCATGTGTCTGAGACTTCAGCCACGACTGCAGAAGAGTCAAGTGTTCATCATGTTTAACCTCTCAGCTCGCTCACAGTCGTTAATGCACCTAATCATGTTTTTATTGTATTTTTAACATGACTTTTTTTGTTCCTAAGATGCATTTTCCACATAATTATCATCACTAATTGTATATCAGCGACCAAGTTGCTCCCACGATTGTGGGTGAAAACTATTCATAGTAAAAACTGCAGCAGCTCGTTCAGTTTTTAATGAGCTATGCAGTTAAAATGTGTGCATTCTTCATAAAAAAATGTTCCCAACATGTCTGGTGGTAATTATCACCAGGCTGCATGTCTGCTTCTGTTTAACACCATTAAACACAATGTGAAAACAAACAATAAAGTAATTTCTGAGGATTTACGAGATATTGTTGTTGTGTTAGTGAAGGACCTGTGTGAATACTGAATTATTTTTTAAAATGTAGTCTTATCCTGGGAGTTATCACTGTTCATTGAGACAGGCATGTAGCACAGCAGCAAACAGCCTGTCATAGTATCTCTCAATGTATACTGTATGTAGAGAGCTGAGTATCCATTACTGTTGAGCAAAATATGTCAGCTGAGTAGCAGCCTTGTTTTAAGCACAGACTGTATACAGTCTATGGTTTTAAGCCATTCCACCAGACATTTTGAGCTTATTCACTAAAGTTTTACATAGAGCAAAACTGTGAAAATGACTAAAACTGCTTAGTCATGCTTAGTAAGGTTTAATGTGGGAACATAGTTAAGTGAGTTAAGTGTGTTTGCATTGTTTCGGCGCTCATACTAGGAGTCATGAGTCAAGAGGAATGACCAAGAAGTGTGTGTAGAGGCTATGTAGAAATGCAATTCTTCTCATTTCAAACCATTTATTACAGAGGGAGGGATTTGTTTTTTTACAGCATGGCTGCTCTTTGTCAGCGTCACCCTTTTCATGTTCAGTTACAGTTACACATAAATTACATTTATAAGCTATGATGTTCACCTATCAAAACTGTTTGCCAACACCCCTAACATGTGCATGACTGCTCTGCTAAGAACAGCATGCACACTCCTTTCACTGAATTAAAGGGAAATGTGTTTGAAAATGGGCAGAAAACATCTCACATTTTCCATTTGATGTAATGTAGCCACAGAAAACTGGGATTGTATATTTTAAATATTTCAGTAATTATAATTAAAAAGCCAAAACAAGAAGATACAACAAGGTGAAAAAAGGTTGTATTCTATTTGAGAGGAATGTTAGTGGAAATATTGGGAACACAAGGGTTCAGGTGTTAAATTAAATACTAACTAAGTTAGTAGTTACCATCGTCTACTGACATTGGTGTTGGTGACACACATTTTCCCATGTGGTCATGCAAAAGAATAGAAATGGTGACCTCCTTCTCTTTTCAGTCTAATAAATAACCCATCCTTCTGAATCTCTCTCCAGGGTGAAGAAATCCAGAAGACGCAATAACAAGAAAAACTAAACACAAGGGAAGACATGTATGTCGTCAGACCTGGCGTCCCCGGGTCGAACCTGTATACCTCCCTGTCACTGCTATGGATGTATGTAAACACGCAGTATGTACCTGTCCACCTCTCTGGACCACTTGCAGAACCAGCACTTCACCGCCAAACCGTGCCGTCCCCAGCACCGCCACCAATCCCTCTGGACACCCACGCAGTCACTGTGCACGTTAGCACCAAGTGCAATTATACTATAATTATATAATTATATGTGTGTGAGTGCTGGGTGATTGGCACGAGAGAGAGAGAGAGAGAGAGAAAGAGAGAGAGAGTGTGTTTGACATGAACTAACTCTGTGTGTCTGTATATAGTATTTTCTGACTTCACGCAGCTATAAAGGAACAATTTGAGCTTTCTGTCTCACACAAGGCTTTGTGGGTAATGGTGCCTTCACTTCCAGTCAAATTAACTCTAAATATGAGCTGCTGAAACATTCACATAAGCCTCCTAGGAAGAATTTGTTGGCAGGTTCTGTCTAAATAGCCCATATGTGATTTGGCAAACTTGAAGAAATGTATCATTCACAAACGGGAAAACCTAAAGGGAATTCACCCAAGTGAAAATGATCAGTTGTATTTACAGCAATACTCTTACTTCCACTTTAATAGTTTCTGAAAAGATTGAATTCTACATCTAATTTACATTCATTAAAGAGTATTTGGGATGATGGTGTTAAAGACTTCTGACATGAGGTGAATTTGGCATTACTCCAGGACTGAGGGGTCATGGGACAGACACAGAGAGGCTGGCCAATGGGGTCACAAGCAGTGACCAATCAGGGCAGGCCATGCTACAACAGTCTCTTGAATTGTCTTCGAGCTTGCTCCACCATCAGGAACCAAACACACACTGCTAAGAAACAAGCACTGATTTTATGGTGCTATCTATTCAGTATAAGGGGTCATAGACATTGACATACTTATATTTCACTGTTTATTTTATGCAAGATTTAAGATGGGATGTTCTGACATCTATGTCTTATATGTAACACAGTTATGTTTTTACCATTCACAAAATATTTAAAGCGCTGTTGTTAGAGTCTCACATGGAAAGCTGATGTTATATGTTAAGGCCATACTGTACTGATAAATACTGTAGAGAAGAAGTGGAATAAAACACTTATCATTGCAGATTTTTTGTTGATTGAACATATCAGTAAACAGAAACCAAATATTTATACAGTAAAACATGCAACATGAAGAAACCTGTTAACCTCAAAAAGCATGGCTTTCTATTTCACTTATTGTTAGAAAAAGGTAGACGATCATCATAATTCTTCATTTTTTACATCAAAGGGAGAAGGTAAATGTCTATCATAACAACAGAGCAATTCATCTGCAGTATTTTCATACCAACACATGTCCTTGGTAGGAATGAAAAGCTAATAAATTGTCACATAAAACAGGTGTCACAAAGGGAATGTTCACGGTGGCAAAAAGAAAGTTTTTGATTATCCTTTTTTTTATATATATATTTGAGCCACTTTATTATCAGATGTGTCTTTTAAGTGTAATTGTTTTATTTTTATATTGTGTATAATCTTACTAAATGCTTTTTTAAATGCAATGTACAGTAGGCAGTAGCTACTAAATGAAGGCTAGTCGATAAAATGCAAAAAGCAGTATTAAACTTCTTTTTAAGATTTCATGCAACATTTCACATATATGTAATGGTTTGTTTGCAAATATGTTATACACAATATGCAACACATTCCTTTTCCAAAGGAATAAAACACTATCATTTATCTTTCTTTTTTTACAATGTGGATAAAAGAAAATCAGCCAAACAAATCATATATCGTCCTCCTGGTTTGTTGTTTTCTCCACACTGTTTCCTTATCAACCAATCTGAGATGTAACAAGGATGAACTGAATAAAATCTGTGAAGTCCAACACACAGTGATTGAAAACAAAAGCTGCTGTCATTGTGTGACATGAGTCAGGAAACTATTCAGCTCAGCTGAATACCAGACGTCCCCGTCGAACACTTGATTAGTTTTTTTTTTAATAGTTTTACTGAGGTTGATGTATAATGTGTCAATAGAGCCACTGAGCCAAAACAGAACAAAACCTTTGAGTTGAGATCCAAGCGACCAACATGTGCTTTCAATCTGGACACTCCCAGCACCCCACGGGCTTTCTTTTCAATTTCACTCAACTGCTGCCATGCCGCATAATTAGAGCCCCTTTTTTTCCCCCTACAACTGAAATGGAAGTCCTGGCGGTTGTGGTCATTGTTATGGTCTTTGTTGTGTTTTGTTTTACAAGGTCTGTTTGCTTAGTGCCTGCTTACAGGTGATAATCATATCAATTTGCAGCTAATGGTGCAATAATCCTGTAAGTGTAATTCATGTCCCATTAATGTAATAGAAGTTAATGGACATTCATTTTATATTATTATACTAAACACATTGCTCAATATGATAAAATGTTCCAGTTTCCAAATGGACTGATGTGCAGTGATAATATCTAATTTTATTCATTGTTTAAATTACATTACAAAACCGCCACCTATTCCCAAATGACTTTATTAACTATAGAGTTACATCTAGAAAGAAGTTTGTTTTTTACTTCTGTACATTTTCTAATGTATAATGTGATAATTATCTCAATAACAGGAAAAAGATATAGTATTACCTGTGGTAAAACTTTATTAACCACACTATTGTAGTCATTTGTTTCATTACTAAATTATGTTAAAAGAATACAAATGTAATAACAGGTCATTTGTTTTGTTAATCGGGTGCTTTTGTGTTAAGTACTGTGGCCCCTGTGGAAACATTTAACATCTTGGACAAATATGGCATATGGTCCTTTATCATCGTGCAAATAGAGCTTTTAAAGAACGTTTTTGTGTGTATTATTTGGACAAAATACACATTCAGGTTCACATGTACTCACAAATTAGTGTCTTAAAATAAATGAATCAAAGTGGGTGCATTTGTTCTACTTTGGACCCCGAGATAATGTGAAATAACTTTCTTTTGAGGCAGCTTCTGACACATATTCTTCATATATGTGAAATGTATTAGAGTATTACCCTCTGTATTGTCACTGTTTGTAAACCAAGAGGCAGTATTTAACTTTGATACTCAAGCCCTTTTTCAATAAAGTCATATGAAATAAAATCAGTTATACGTGTCTGTATTTTATCTTTGTTTATTTGTATATTTCATTGATTTAAAGCTGCATTAAGTGATTTCTGACCATTAGAGGGCAGAGAGGCTTCAAAACAAATTTACAGAAAAACTGTATAGACTATCGGCTTATCAAGTTGCTATGGCTGGCCTGTTAGCAATACCTACTTACATATTCAGCAGACAAACAAAACAAAATCGCACTTTAACAATGGAGACAGTTGTTCATTTCCTGTTTCTATTGTTTGTTTGTTTTTAAAGCATGACCATAATCATTCCCTATTCCCTATTTTGATGGAAATAAAAAGTGGCTGCACCACACCTCAGACAGGTGGGATACGTTGTACCGCAGACCATGCAATAAATCACAGGAGACCTGACTTCCTGCTGCAGGTTCTCCAAAACAAACCAGTTCAAATAGAAAAGCATCACCAGGCCAAAACCTTGCACAAGCAGTCTTGCATTGCGTAGGAACAACCACTTTGAGCCTCAATGAATAATTCAACAGGACTATCACTTGACATTTTCCACCTTAGAACTGAAACCTATTCAGCAAATCCTTTTCCAGTAAAGGAGTGAAGAGGAAGGCATATGTAATGCCCATTAACATCCCTGTCTGATATTTTAACACCTGGGGTTTCAAAAGTATTCATTTGTGCTGGTTCATTACTTGTCCTCAGCACCAGGGAGCCCGTGTAGTTTTATAAAGCTGTCAGCTCTAATAAAGTGGAACCATGTAGAGCGGATTAATTTCATGGTACAGCCCCTTCTGACCTGTGTGGAGATATACAGTATATACGAGGAACATGAGCTTGGACGTGGACCAAGTGGTTTGGAGGTTGAGAGTTGCATGTTTGGGCCTTTTGGGCACATTCAGAAATGATTATGGGATTTCTATACTGTGCTTACTCAGCTGAGACCTGGCCATGATGGAGGTGGCTGACATATGTACAGAATGTTTATTAATATGTGTTTTCACTGACACATTGCCCTGATCCAGTTCAGCAGAGGAATTTGGAGGCTTTTACAACAAGAGAGAGGCCTCAGATCAGTGTGTGAAATATTGTTAATAAAACTGGACAAAACATTACAAGCCAGTTGTGACTAATAAAACATAGTCCAGTGGGCTAATTAGAGTCTAAATCAGACATACGCTGTCCAACCGAGAACAATAAAAGCACAGATTGATGAAGAGACATATCAACAGATGAAGCAGCAGCGTAAATGTTGACACAAGTGGTACAGGAAAACTGGACCTCACATACAGTTCAAGGAGACAGCAAAGGACATACGATGAAGTGCACACACTTATTATACTACACAGTATAATAGGTCATGCTGTGTGTGCTCTCAGTCTGCATAACATTATGCTAACATACAAACTGTATATAAGGTCCAAAGGTGATGCAGGAACTCAGTAACATGATGCATCATTCTTCATTCGTTCATCTTTCATTAAAATCAAATTGGTGGAGTCAAACTTATATGGACTCCCAAAGAGTTTGACTTGACATGTGAATGCAATGAATAAAGAGTATTGGGGTTTATAACAAAAAGTGGCACAGTATAGCAACAACGCTAAGAGTCTACAGCCATGCTAGCAGCACAGCAGTGCTCTGAATTAAATGCTATCGTTGGCATGCTAACATGCCTCAATGACAAGTACAGCTGAGACTGATGGGAATGTCACTAGTCTTGCAGGTATTTTGATGGTGGCGCTAGATGAAAAGTTAAGAAATCACTGAAGTGATTACAGTTCATCCTGAGGGGTACCTGAATGTCTGTACCTGTACCAAATTTCATGGTAAACCATACATGTAAACCTCATGGTGGTGCTAGAGGAAAAGTCATGGGATCACCAAAGTCAGTAGGATTCATCCTTTGAGGACCATGAATGTATGTACAAAATTAAATATTTTAGTCTGGACCAAAGCACTGAACCAACCGACCGACACTACCATTCCTAATGCTATTCTGCTAGCATGGCTAAAGGTAAAAGTGATCTGTAAATAAAGCATTTGTCCTGCATTTAATATAATGGTCAACTAAACACCTAAAATGCAAAGAGATATTTTCTATGAATCTCCTCTCATATTGAATCAAATAGTGAAAACAACACTGCTTCGCTCAGCACACAGCAGCCTTCAACTCAAATCACCTGAGACAGAACATAACCAGGTTGGACAACAAATTCGCCGGCTGATTTGGTCTTGGAGGTTGTGGGTAATCCGGTGTGATTTAAGGCTCTCGACTGTACATCTTTGAACAACTTAATACCCAGCCGGCTGAATGAAAGTTAATAGGAAACATGTTGGCTGCAAAAAAACCACACATGGCAGTGCGTGTTTGTGTGTGTGTGTGTGTGTGTGTGTGTGTGTGTGTGTGTGATAGGGGTAGTGACAGCGAAGGATGTCAGTGGGACGGGTTCACAATCTGAGTGTAATTCCTTTGGTTTCCTGAAGAAAGTCACTGTATGAAAAGAAAGCCAGGTGAAAGGAGACGCTAACATGATGTTTCCTGCTCAGGATATGTTAACATAAACCTGGTGCTGAAAGATCAAGTGAACATATGCACACACACACACACACACACACACACACACACACACACACATTTGATATGGATGCTGACTTTATGCTTAAAAGGAAAGTGTAAACACATATATGCAAAAGCAAGCATGTACACACCATCACAAGCAAACACAAGTACATTAAGTTGTGACTCTCAAAATATGAAGATGCAAATTTATGTGTAATGTGCAAACTGAAAGTGCCATCCATCAAGATCACATGGATAATATGAAAACTGCAAAAAGTAACATTTTGGCAAGTAAAAATTCAGAGCTATCAGTGGTCTGGATCATCCTTTATGAGCCCCTGCTAGAAACTGTAACACTATCAACAAGCCTGTGGCAAGGCTTTTTTTAGTCTAATTGTAACTTCTCCAAAACTCTGGCCCCAAACAGCAGTTGTCCAATCATAGCTCAGCAACCATAAATAGGCATGGCAGGCCTGTCAAGCTTTTTCAAGGATTTCTCCACACGTTAAAACCTGTGCATGGGACTGAAGTAAGAGCAATACTCTGCATTTAAAGGGGGTGTGCAGTACGGTGGCCAACAAGGGCAAACGCGTTACAACAGCTCAAAACATTTCCATTAGGAAACTGCAGCTTCAGAAACGATGCCAATGCAAAAACACATAAGAAAATCCAAAACAAATGCAACAATGGAGACGTGCTGCAAATGAAAAAAAACATGCTGCAGAAAGCCAAGACAAATACAGAAACCTCGAAAACAAGTGCGACAGAAAAAGATCTCCAGGCCTCTAGGGGTAAAAGACTAAGGTCAAATGTAGAAAAGAATACATACATTTTTATGTTGCCTCTTTACTCCACTTTTCTTCCCGCTTCAATCAAAACAAACATAATCTCTCGTCTGGTCTCTCTCTCTCGGGTCCAAAATCATGCTGTTCCACTTAGCGCTTAGTATTTTTACACTGTGGTATTACTACTTTTACTTAAGTAAAAGATCTGAGTACTTCTTCCACCACTGTTTAAAGCACCTGTTTACTGAGATGATAATTACATCCCAATTTTACATAAAGTTGGAGCTATGCAGCTGTTAATTAGACACTGTGTTCACACAATTCAGTGCAGACTGTGAATATACATTGAAGCATATGAAGCATTACCTAACCTCCCTAGGAGTTGGCCACTCTGTGATCCCTTCAGCAGCAAGTGCTTGAGTCCCTCATCTCTGTGACTGTGTGGTGACCCTTCCACATACATGCAAGCCCTAGTTACCCCCCACAGATGCTCAACTCCAGGCCTAAAGACACAGACTATCAACAATCGGCATCAACAAACACCAGGCTCAAAAAGACTGACGAGGTTTGAGCTACCTTCAGTGATCACTCTTTTCATGTGAAAGAGGAGAGAGACAAAGGCAGTGTTCACAATTCCAGCCGTCACAGAAACCACATATCCCACAAGACACTTCTTCTCTATCAAACCGACAGCCGTTATATATAAATAGCTCTGGGGGGTTTTGGAATGTCCTCAGATCAATCATGGCCGAGCGATCGCATGTTTCCCTAACCTTAGAGCTGAGAAAAGGGTCATGGGTAATGCTATTGGAAACAGGTTGATCACTGTTTCCATACAGGCACATCCCTTTTGTTTGAATAAGAGACAAGACAGAGCAGAGGTGGGGAAAGAAGGAGAGAAAAAGAGATGAATATCATAATTTATCAGCAATGAGTCCCAATTGTTCCATAGAAGAGAAAAGGATGTAATACATCTTTGTTTATTAGCATTTTCTGAAAAAAGTCCGAGAGAGAAAAATAAAGGGGGATGTCATCATTCACGGCTCATTTTGGAAGACGTCACGTACAAAAGACTCGCAATGATCCCCATTTAATGAGTCATTCCACTGTGATGCAGGACCAAGCGGCCTGTGTCTTTGTTGCCTGGTTATCTGACTCCTCTGCTGGCATTTAACGGACAAGCATCATTAACTTAGTGGAGAGTTGACTTCCCAGCTATTTCCTTTTATGAGGCAGGCATGCCCTGCAGGCAATTACTACTGAACCACTCTGATTCCACTGTAAAAGGTGGCACAACATTTCTCGATTTATTCACTATTTAAGGTGCAACCAGATGGATTTTGATAATTCCACATAAGAAAATAATCATAATATGCAATGGTTTAATAGAGTTGCTAATGAATACAAGACAATAATTCATATTTCAAGCATGTAAAACTCATGTAACAAAGTGTTTCCAGTGGTGGAATGGAACTACTTGACTTGAGCATTTCCATTTAATGCTACTTTATACTTTTACTCCATCACATTTCAAAGGGAAATATTATACTTTTTACTTCACTTCATGTGACTGACCGCTTTAGCTACTCCAGATTTTACATACAATACATAATGATAAAATGTGATGCATTGTTATGGATTAAACTACTAAACAGTATATAAAATGATTACAACTTGCTCCACCTCGACCAACAACTTTTAGTTAAAAGTAAACTAAATTGAAAATTATCGCATTATTTTCAAGATATCACTTCACTTTGACATAAAATGAGAACATTTCACCCGTTTTAGGGATTAAGGCCTGTCTAAGTATGTGACAGAATTTTGAATATTAGATAAAACCTGTCATGACATTTTTTACAGCGTAACTCCACACAAGGGCATTTCAGAGCCTGGCCTTTGAAAGCGACATTTCTCTGATGAACCACGGAGAGCAGAGTTCAGGCAAATCTGCCAACATTTCTCTAAAGCACATCGTAATTTGCTCCCCAACATAAATTACAGCCACTGCTTTCTCTCAACCTCCTCATTGTTTACCATTATTCTCACTGTATTATTGTTTTTACTGTCTGCTGTGTCATCTGTTGAATTTTCTTCACACATCTGTAACACTTTCTGGTGACGGAGGAGAAGGTGTAAATTTTCTCTGTGGTGCTTTAGGAAGCCCTCCATCACAGAGGCGCTGTTGGAGAAAAACATTACAATGTCCATCTTTTATTCAGCAGGATGGAAGAATAAACGTATGTTTCTAGAATTTTCTTTTAGTAGAATTTAGAAAAATGTGATCATGTTTTACACTTTATTTGAATAAAATCTTTGCTACAGTAAATCTGAATTGGAAACATAATGTTTTCATTTAGCAGGTGGATCCTCTTACTTGTTTGAAGAAAATTAATATTGTACAAACCTAAATACAACATTCAATTCATTCTGCCAAATCCAAATTCCTCTCCAAAAGGTAACTGTTTATTATATTTTTCATAGGTAAAGCTTTTAGTGGTTTGGTCTCAAGTTAGATCTGGTTTAAAGCCAATGTAAATGAATGCTAATGTTACCAAATGTGTAATTTCCTGTAAAACCAGCAATTTGAGCAAGGTAACGACAAGCTTGGTCCCTCCTGCACTGTTTTTAAGGCTTTGGCCCAATGTAGAACACAAACAAGCTCCCCACATTTTCTTTTCAGTGTGGTTATTGGAATAAGACATCAGATTATATTGGACTGGACTTTCCTGGCTGACCCTCGAGAGGTTAAGTCTTTTCTCATACCCAGCATGGAGTCCAGATCATGAACTTGCTTTACTTGGGAAAAGGGCAAAGTGAAGTCCTCATATGTGTTTCATAAGCTTCTGTCTCATATGGCCTCATTTTGTAGGTGTGATGTTATATACAGTGTATGGACACATGGGCGGGACACAAACACCAAAGGACAGGACCAAATATAAACACATAACTAAACTCCCATTGGAGATAAACTGCAGGCAACTGAAATACAACAGTTATTTAATCATGTCAAATCAAAGTTCAACACATGTAATTCAGCATTGAGTATAGCATTATAGGCTCAGTTTTACATCAAGACTTTCTCATTTTTGGATGTTGTAGACGCTGTACAGAAATTCTCATGGCTCAAACAGGAGACAGGGTCACTGTGTATTTGCCAAGAATTCAGACATATCTTGAGCACTTATTCCTATGTGAACTTGAAACATAATTATGCAAATGTAATGCACAACTATTGGATGGATTCCTCTGGTATTACTGCTCTGTTCTGATGGTAACAGTAGCATCAAGCCTAGAGATGCAGGCTTGTTAACCAGTTCAAATCCCCAGACTGGCTGAGAAATGTGGGTGGGAAACACACTGACATTTCTCCATTCCCTCATCAAAAATACTCTTAACCCCCATCTATTACAATAGAGCTGGTCAGTGGCCAATATGTGTGTTATATAAAAGGCAGCTTCCAGGTGTGCATGCACTGAAAAAAATAATGGTGAAGGCATCACAAGAAAATTTCCCTGGATGAATAAGTTTAAGAAGGTCTTATTGGGTTTTGTTGCATTCCATTTAACAAAATGACACCATAGCACACACTGGAAGTAACATAAGCTGTGGAAAACCTAACATCTTCAGGAAAAATATTGACTTTGACATTGGGGTCAGCCACCAGTCTGAGCTTTCTTGAGCTAATGAATCTTAGCATTAGGGCGTAGTCTGTTGTGGCTGCCTTAACTTAGCTTCTAGTGTAGCTCCTTGCCTAGCTTAGCTTACTAGCTTATCTGCTAGTCTTCCACAGTTAATGTAGCATATATTACAATGCTTTGTTCTGAATGTACCACCTTTAGAGTATGTCTTCTAGAGATGCGTGTCCATAAAGTAGAAAAGCTTATCTCTGCTACTATAGATGTAATGGGTACTCCAGATAGCTTTAGCCCAAGGCTTCCGAGCCCAGTTGGTAGTCCTGACAGGGTTAAATGCATGCTAGTAATAGGGGACTCCATTACCTTCTATATCAGATTAGCATCATTAGTCACAGTATACTGCTGACCCGGAGCCAGAGCTTTCAACATAGAAGCTAATCTCAGGGTGCTGTCATAAGGAGAATTAGGGGAAGACACAACACAACAACTAGCTGCAGCACCATTGTCATCCATGTCACCATTAATAATGAGAGGATTAAAAGAATTTTACCCATCTGAACTGACAAGAAGCAACAAATAAGAGAAACCAATGACATGACACATCAGAGTCAATAAGTGCTATTATCTCAGCTTCATTTCACTCCACCCAAAAGATGATGTTCATACATAACAGGACAATGGGCTCTGCAGCTACAGGGTACAGCCATAGAGGGTTAAAACTCAAAATATTCTCTGGCAACAATGTTGTCTTTTGGCTTTACATCAATAATGCAGGGGCACCTCCTTACATGGCATTCAAGAAATGCTAGCTATAAATAAGAACAGAGTTTTTTCCCCCTCCGTCAATCATGAGAAAAGTTCTCACGACTGATCGCTTGACAGCTTTATATTACAGACATTAAACTGACAACAAGTGAAATACACCGACCAGTGGCCCTGACATGATTCATAACATGGAAATCCCTCATTCAAAAATGCACACACGTACGCACTCATACAGTATATGTACGTGAGCATGCAGATTTTATCAATTTGCAGTCAGTAAACAAATAACTCAAAGTGCTCACTATGGGTGGGAAAGTACAATAAAATGCTTCAGTGGAAAAGAGCTGAGCCGTGACTCCCTCCTGTGGCTAGACAGGTCACATGATTTGACAGCCAAAGAGGGATGTCACATAGGTCAAAGGTTGTGGAACTACCTTGGGTGGCATGGTTTTGCTTTCCCTTGCAAAATCCTCCCTCAGGGAGCCATGAGTAGACTCATAATAGATGTAAACCGGGACAAACGCATGCTGATCCCTCAGTAGCCCGCTGCGACTTCAAATCTACACACTATTCCCCCGCTAGACATCAGGGTGCACTGGGAAAGAGCTAGTGAGATATTTTGATGAGTGTATAGATTTAGAGCAATAGCACACGTAGTCATGGGGGACTTTCAGGGCATGTCCACGCTAATGTGAATAAAATTTAAAAAATCAAATACTCCTTCCTCCCCGTCTTCTTTTTCCTCCTTTTTTGTCCATTAGTTCTGGCAAAGTTGAGGTGGCGACTAAGCTTTTTGTTTCTGTTCAGACAACCATCATACTGCCCTGACAGTCCACAGTCCTGGATAAAACCCAGACTTTTAAATTGTTTAGGCATTAATTCTCATTAATTAATCTCATGTCATGCTAGAGGGCATTGTTTCTTGATTGTAGACATGTTGGTTTTGTCTATTTGCTTTGGAGGACAGTCTCGGTTTGTATTGACTTTAATGGAGGACATCTCGCTATGTCAGAATACATCATGTTTTTTTTTTTGCTTAACACCCTTCTGACAACATTTTCTTTCCACTTTTAAAGTTGCTATGAAGTTGCAGAGATCCTATTTTCAGCATCCATTCTGCTTTATACAAAAGTGATTTGAGCAAGGGTCACAAATGCTACCAGCTAACTAGCTAAAAATATCAGAATTAATGGGGTGTCACCCTCGCTCAAACCAAAGCAAAATGTCCAAAATGTTTTTCTAAAAACACCAATTACCTGAACAGATTACGCTTCCAACATAAAGGATCCTCTTTTCTATTTCATGTCAGCTGATACAGAGTTATCTCATTGATAATCGGTATGATCTCTTTGATCCTCCCTACATGTAACTTAAAGCCTCCATGTTTAGAATTCTTTGTGATTATGGCGTCTTTCATGTAATTCTGTCATAAGGCATTTTGGGGAAGGATCCAATCGCAGACTGAGGAGGAGCTCAGAGCAGCTTTAAACATGTTTATTGAGAAATGTACAGGTATTTGGCAGGTAAGTAACTTAAAGAACATATAGACAAGTCCGGGTTGGGTAGCAAAAGGTTCAGGGAACAAGTCCAAAACACAGGAACTGATAGCCAAAACAAAGGCAGTACACACAGTACTCACAAAAGGATATCCCAAAAAGTCCACTGAGCATACAAGATAACACAAAACCGAACACTCTAAATTCTCAGGAGTTGACAACCAGAAATGCAGACAACAGAGATCACGCAACATGGAGTAATGACACGGCAGGGAACAAAGGACAAGGACCAGTATTAAATAGGAGGGAGCAAATGAGGGAATCACAGGCAGGTGCGAAAACGAGGAACAGGTGAGGAGACTCAAGGATAATGACACCAGGGTAGGAACACACAGGAAACACGAGACAACACAACCAAAATAACACAGGAGACAAGACAACCAAAATAACACAGGAAACAAGACCGACCAAAACTTCAAAATACAATAGGAACAACCGAAGAATCCACATAACACAAAAAGAGTCCAAATCATAATACCAAGAGTCCAAATCGTGACAAATTCTGATTATTCTCATGAGTTTTTGTTTATAGAAAAATGAGCCAATCCCTGTCCAAATTGGTTCATGTATGGGGGTTTTTTCAGCCCATTCATTAAATTACAATTACACAAGGTTACTAACAAAATGTGCTCCCAACCCTGTGTGATTCTGAGATGCACAGAGGGTGAAAAAATACTTACAGCAGTAAGTTGGGTATCGTAACCAAGTTCCTTATAACAATTATGATCTGGTGAACAATAACAATGACTACCTGTGTTATTCTAGCATGCATCACCCGCAAAATCTACTGCTTAAATAAGGCTACAAATGGAAGGTATGCAATTCATTTCTGGGTAATGCAATGTGCATTGTTTTCCTTGATATGTAGGCTATGTGGATGCGCATGTGTACGTGTGTGTGTGAGCATAAACTGATTCACGTCAAATGTATTTATAAAGTGCTTTCAACAACACAGGTTTACAACAAAGAACTTTTTAGAGAACACAGGATATAAACAGAACAACAATCAGATATTGAAGACATTGCAGACGGGGTAAGGTTTGTCTAAAGGGGATTTCAGAAGGCCACAAGAGGCCACTAAACCAAATAAAGACTGCTGGTGCTTTCCCCAACCCTTCAGTCCTCGTTTAATCTTCACTAGATAGTGTCTAATAGTCTAATAGCAACTTGTAAACAGCTGGTAGATCCATAATTCTAAGCACTGGCTACTCGAGCTAGACAGAGACAGCATTAGGCGTAACCTATTGCTGCCACGCATAAAGCACTTTGATAAATTTAAGGGAGGACCAGATTAGGGTGGAAATAGCAAATGAAGATGTAAATCTGAATGAGAAATGGGAATTTAGGGTCACGGCTGCCATGGTCACTAAAACAGTGCATTCTTTGTTGGAGAAATATGGACAGAGATCTGGAAGTGTGTGAGTCCTATAAGTAATTTCTTCCAAGATGGGACTCACCGTGGAGTAATAATAATTAACTAGCAGATTAGCAGAATTGCTACATGAAGAGTTGTTAAACATCAATATGTAAATGTAAAACGTGACACCTCATGTACATTCACCATAAAAACAGCAAAAATGCTGCCAATCTTGTTCATGTTCAAATATGTAACAAAACTACGAGTCTACACAGTCATGCTAGCGGCTCTGTGAGGCTGTACTCAGGCACAGTGGTGCTTTGAGCTAACTGCTAACGTTAAGATGCTAACATGCTCACAATGACGATGCTAACATGCTGATGCAAGTTTACCGTCCCTAGAGGCACACTGCTAGCTGAGCTGCCAGCTAACCGTAAGCTGTGATAAAATATTGCACATACACACTGAAATTGGCTTTCTTGTGGTTAAAGTGTTGTGAGTGTTGTGAGATGTTGTGGCTACACTAAACTAAACAGCCATTTGTAGCCACAGAACTTTGAGCTGCCGTGCTTGTTTTGTCCAATACTGCTTCCCAGGCCAATTACACAGTTATTCATGTATTCTGGTGTCTCAATCCAAAATGAGGAGTCTTCAGTGGGTAAAGTTGAGGGGGGGTAGATGTGTCTGCATATATATGTATGCATACATGTGTGTGTTAAAGCATATCACCGCCAACACAACAGGGCATTTAGCCATATGTTGGGTGTCTGCCCACGCCACAGTGTCTCTGTCAACAGCTCTGTCAACAGGGCATGACAGTTCACACCGCATTTTATCTGTTGACTGAGGAGGGAGTGATGACCTCTGAGGAGAAAACCCAGTGTTAAAAAGTCATTAGTCTTGATTAGCTATCTTTGTAATTATTCATTTTAAAATGAGCCAGAACAAATGCTGCCATCTGGTCTGGCAACTTAAAAAGTAAAAAAAAAAGCCTGAAATACAGAGCAAAGAGACATGCTGCAGTATGAATGGAAGTGCAGCAGGGCAAAATGGCTGGTTAGCAGTGCTGCAGTTTAGACACAAAAAAGAGAAAATTGTGTTGATTCTAATGAGCAACCAAAGCGAGAAAAAGTACAGAATATGAGCAAGTGAGAAGTTGAAGCATCTGTGTTATCATATCTAATTGCATAACTAGTTGAAACACAGAAAGGTGAGGCATGAAAATAAATACGGAAGGGGAGTAAAAACACAGGGAAAATACAGAATAAGATGGTTGGTTGTGACTATAATTAAGAACCAACTGTGTGGTTTGATTTCACCAGTGATGCCTTTGTGCAATAAAGTTGATAAAGGTAATAACTGTATTTTTCTCCATGCAAGCCTTTTCTCAACACATTGATGTTTCCATGTGTGGGAATATTTTTGCCAACAGATATAAGGTGCAAAGACCACAAAATGAGAATGGACAATAAAGGCACAGTAAAGTATACAAAAAGACATAAGACAAGTTGGTGTAGCCTACTTTTTTCTAATTTTTTACCCACAGGAGGTAAATGTTGCTGTGCCAAAGTAAGTATGCACTCCTGACACAGGCCTTTCAAATAAATAGTCAAAGAAGCCAATTCAAACCTACTAACATGTTAACAAGACAAGATAAATTATTTTATTATTACTAAATACAACAGAATAAATATTTAAATATATTCCTTGGCTTTCTTGCTGTTGTTAAATGTTTACACAGTATCAAATATACATAAGAGAGTCAGAGTTTTGGGATAATTGTTGAATAAATTTTGGCTGTGCCATAATGTGATGAGTTTTCTCAGACACACTCCCACTACTGAGTGTAGGGCCATTTCTGGACATTATAGTGCTCTATGGGAGGCATCCTGAGGGGACCGATGTTTTTATTATAATACTGTATGGCAATTTAAAATTTAAAATTTAACTTTAATAATCTACTTCTGCTCTGACTCATGTCATCACCATCATATAGTCTGTCAATTAGTACCTTTACATGCACACTAATGTCTGTTATGTCTTCTCCTGGTTTTAATCATATACAAAATACATATGGGAAATTATTTTCCATTTATTCAGAACACATAATTAGACAAGTCAGGTAGTATTTGTTTGTATATATGAAAATACATGTGTGTTTAGTTTTTAGTTAGTTATTAAAAGTCATTTTTGAAATCTTCTGTTTTCTGTATATATTTTCTATATGATGCTTCGAAAGAAATTTCTGCCCTGGGCCACTAAATGGTTAGAACTGGCTCTGCTGTTAAGGAAGCAGTGATTAAAAATATATTTCCTAAAATATCTCCTTCAGGTACCGTCACCACTTTTCTCAGTTACAAAAGAAAAGAAGGTTTGAATCTAATAAAACAGCATCGGTGGCCACACAAATATTTAGCAGGAAAAGAGAAGGATGAATCAGTACTGTACCTATCATCATCCTAAGGACTCAGACAAACACCAACATCACATTAAACCCAAATATAACGTAGTGAAACATTTTCACAAAACAAGTTTTCACTCTAATAGAACTGTGTAAAAATGCACAAAGGGGGTGGGTTGGGGTGGTGGGTGGATACACTTTCTTGCTTCAATTCATTACAGGTGCATGACTGATATGGAAAAAATATCAAAGTAATCCTTATTCTATATATTGAATTTCATACACAGGCCCCTGTGTATTTAAAATCAATACAACAATGGAATGGAAAATGACTGATCCAGCCAGTATTTGGAGTTTGTATACAAAACAGCACATTTTCTCCTAAAACAAAACATGTGTTGCAACCACAGATTTCTGACCAGATAGAAGATAGAATAGTGTGTTTTAACCATCCTGTACATTAGATTAGAGTCCTGCTGTAAACACAGTTAACACAGTTGTGTTTCTGGGTGAATCTGTGTTTCAGAGTAATATCTCCTAGATCAGAGACTGGGAACCTTGTGAGTCATCATTGGCTCTTTGATAGATGTTATATGGTCCCTAAATGAAAAAGCATACTGGGGAGCAACAAATTAAATGGTTAAGGAGTACGTGTCAGTTCACTTTAAGTCCCATGAAATCCAAAACCTAAATGATCTCATTTTGAAATCAAATTGTGTACAATAACGTTTAAATTTACAGTGAACTTCACTATATACCAGCACATGGGAATAACATATAGAATCTGGGGCAGTTAAATTGTGCACTTAAAATGAGTCTAAAATATCATGAGCACCACCTTAACTTTCCTCTCCATGATCTGAAAACAGTCAGGTTCACAAAAACAGCTGGCCTACACAGCAGCCTTTGTTCGTACGTCCCCCAGGAGTGCTGCACCCTACTGTTAATGCAAAACCACTTTATTCACACAAAGGCTCAAATCCACCGACATCAGATACATCATGTTCAGGTCCCTGTCAGCCCATTCTGGACACTGAAGGAGAGATCTCAAGTCTAAAGAGGGTCAAGCTGTTACAAATTAAATTAGAGTGCAATTTCCTAGGACTTTTGAAGGGAAGTGGGGTGGTTCTGTTGACAGTATGTAACACATGCACTGCAGAAATGTATATTTGTCTTTGTGTGTAATGAGTGACCATGTAAGTGATTCATCATCGTATTCCTGTCAGTTGTATTTGTGATTTTTCTTGATTGAGCTGGTTGATGTAAGGTCACCTGAGGCTCAGTGCGGGAGGGTGCAAAGCCTCACGAAAAAGTCCTGTTCACTGTCAGCTTCAAGAGAGACAGCAAAGTTGTGCATGGCCAAGGGTAGGCCTGTGGTGGTACCCAACTATAGTAGTCTAAAAGTATGATGAATAATAGGAAGTTTAAGTTTGATTTAAGGGATGGCAATGATTTGTTGTTTTGTTTGTTGTTTGTTGAGTCCAACTGAAATTGGTGATCCCCTGGCTTATCCTCCAGCGCCACCAGCAGGTCAAAGTTTTCACTTATCAAGTGAAATATCTCAACAACTATTGGATGGATTGGCACAACATTTCGTTCAGACATTTATGGTTCCCAGACGATGAATCCTAATGACTTTGGTGATCCTCTGACTTTTCCTCTAGCGCCATCAGCAGGTTGACATTTGTGGTTTTGACAACTATTGGGTGGTTTGCCATGATATACAGACATTCATGTCCCCCTCAGGATGAATTGTAATAATGTTGGTGATCGTCTGACTTTTCATCCAATCAGCTCAGCGTTACGTATTTAGTGCTAAAGAAATGTTAGCATGCTAACACGCTAGGCTAAGATGGTGAACATGGTCAACATTATGCCTGCCAAACATCAGTATTGTCAGGAATGTGGAGTATGAGGAGGAGGACCCAATTTCAGACAGCAAGTTTTATTTAAACTCCTAAGTGAGGCACAGGTAGGCAGGCAAACAAGAGGGTAAGTCCAGGTACACAGAAACACTAGAAATGAGTCCAACACAGGAAAAACTCACACAAAGAGCACAGAAACCATCTGAACACATGACATAAGACAATGACCCAACAGGGAACAAAGGAAAAGGACAGGTATACATAGGGAAAGGTTAACGAGGGAATCAGGGGCAGGTGCGCAAAGGGGAGCAGGTGAAGACAGTCAAGGACAGAGACACGAGGGCAAGAACACACTGAAAAACAAGAGACAAGACTAAAAATAAAACAGGAACCTGAACACAACTAACAGAACCATGACAAGTATATTAGCAATGTCATTGTGAGCATGTTATCATGCTGACATTAGCAGTGTACTGTACTGCTAGGCACCACTGTGCCTAAGTACAGTCTTACAGAGTCGCTAGCATAGCCGTACACTCTTAGTCTTGTTAACTTTCCCCTTCTTACACCAATGTCTTAACTATGTGTAACATCACAGGGGAGCTGCACTAACACAGCTATAATCAATATTTTATGACAACAATGTATCAAATGACAATATTAAACCAATGCGATAATGTGAAAGGGGTCAGTCGTAGTGATGAACCTACAGGGAATTTCGGCTGCTCCTTTCGGCTTTACGGAGCATTATAACAAGCTATAATGAGTTTCAGCTCATTGTTTAGATGTCCGGCAGCAATTTTACTGTTTTGGTTCACTCTCACCGCTCTCATAGTGTCGTTTACAGCCCAGCAGGCAGCTGTTGAGCTGACAAAAACCACTGTACACTACCTGCTCAGCAGCAAACAGCAGACAGACACAGTTAGCAACTAGCTGGTGAACATTTAGCAGCTAAAGAGCCAGATATTTCTATGGTGTTCAGAACTTGTTTCCACTGCCTTTAAGTGACAAATTAGGCTTACATGACAAAAATGACTTCTATTGGCCTAAATAATATATGCAAAATACATTTTTCAAACTAGAATATTGCCCCACCAACCAGCTGTTTTCAGTGCAGCAAAATCAATCTAACCCTAACCTGAATAATATTTTAAAAACTGCTAAGTGGGTGTGGGTGGGATTTATTATGTGTAAGTGTAAAGGAATTCACTATAATCATATCACTTAAAATGTTATTGGTCAGTGTGATACTAGATGTCCCTTATTCACCTTTCCACTAAAACTATTTTTACTGGCACTTTGTATTCAGTACTTGTTTACCCTGGGTGGATACTATAGTGGATGATGATGATATTATCAGAATGTGTGTATATTTGATGAGGAATTATACTTACAGTAATGTCCACTGAAGACCAGAGGACCTCCAAAAAGATGACATATTGGTGCTCACATCAGCTTTGAGATCAACAGGAGATTGCTAACGTCATGGTAAAAACAAACCACCTTATCGTGACTGGAATCTATCACTAACACTTTGCCGCTGTTTGGACAAAGTCATACCCCATGAACGGTGAAATAACAGGCTTTTACGTAAGGCTTATGGAGTGTCTCCTTTCCTCATCAGGACCAGATGGCATCAGCCATTAGTTAAGAACTTGATCTCAGCTGGAAAATGGTGGCTTTCACAGTCAAAGCCGATGCCTTATGTGCCTTAGCTACCTGCAGTTGATGACAATGCAACACAGATGCTTTTTAACCCATGAGTAATAGTCATATATTAAAAATAGAAAAGATAATTCATGCCCTACAGTGTTTATTATAGTGTTAGTAATCACCTTTGAGATGATTTTCCCTGAAGCTACCTGACTTTATTTTACACATGGTGAATATACACATGAAAAGTGCCATTAGGTATGGCGAAATTAACCTAATGTGTGTTGAAGGTGTAAAAGAAAATATGAAACATGCTTAGGTAGAGGACAAAAAAAAGAGAGCCTTTCAGATGTCGATCAGCATAACATATGAAGCCAGCAGGGACTTGTGGCGTCTGCTGCCAGCTGAGCAAATAACACCACAGGAGGAAAGCAGAGGGTCACAGGACAGAAAGTGGAGGAGATGTGGGGGGAGATAAAAGACATTTATACTCATTGTTTGCATTAGGAAGGATATAAAAGATGGATGGATAGAAGACGAGGTGGGTATAATTCCTGCAGTGTAGTGAGCATGTACAATACATGATATGATTGTTGAACATCTCATTCTAAAACCATGCGCATTCATATACTGGTGAAACAGCCACCACTCTTCTGGAAAGGTTTTCCACAGGATTTTGGAACCTGGCTGAACCTGGACTTCAGCCATAAGAGCATTAGCGAGATTAGTGAGACTGTGATGTTGGGCAATAAGGCCTGGCTTGCAGTCTGCGTTCCAGTTCACCCCAAAGGTGTTCAGTGGGGTTAAGCCCAGGGCTCTGTGCAGGCCATTCAAGGCCTTCCACACCAAACTGGGACAACCGCCTCGTTTTGCACTCCCCACCGTCCTTGCAGTTTTTTGCTTATTTTACTGTTTTGCTTTGACCTCTACGGTAGCAAACTACCTTAGATATAGCAGAGACACACTACTGGATATAAGAGACTCAGTGACCACCTACTCTGAGACGGAATTCTTTCACCAGGACCCTGTCTTCACTCGGGACATGGAAGACCCGCACACAATGGCGGCGCTACCATGGCGACGTCGGAAGCATCAACGAAGGCGGGGAACAAGAGCTGGGGTGCTGGTGAGGCTAAAACAGCGTGCCAATCGCCCCCCGCTTCCCAGCATTCTGTTAGGCAACATACAATCCCTGGACAACAAGCTGTGCGAGCTGAGAGCGAGGATCTCATTCCAGCGGGAAACAAGGGACTATAACATTATCTGCCTTACAGAAACCTGGTTATCGGAAGATATACCAGACCACGCCATTGCACCATCGGGTTTCTCCGTGTTTCGCGCAGACAGGTCAAAAGACCTCTCTGGGAAAGTCAAAGGAGAGGGTATATGTTTCATGGTCAACAATGCTTGGTGTGACCCTACGAGTGCCCATTCCCCCAAGTCTTTCTGCTCCCCGGACCTGGAATATCTCATGCTCCTGTGTCGGCCATTCTGGCTACCTAGGGAATTCACGGCTATTGTCGGGATAGCTGTGTACATCCCGCCTCAAGCCGACATGGACCTGGCACTCAAGGAACTGTATGGCACAATTAGCAACCTGGAAGACAAGCACCCAGAGGCAGCTTTCATCGTGATTGGGGACTTCAACCAAGCGTCTCTGAGGAAGGTATTCCTAAATACTTTCAGCACATCGATGTGAACACACGGGGGAGCAGCGTACTCGACCGCTGCTACTCCCCCTTCCGCAATGCCTACAAACCCCTCCTCCGCCCACCGTTCAGCAAATCGGATCACTCCTCCATTCTGCTCCTGCCCGCTTACAGGCAGAAGCTGAAGCAAGTAGTGCCCTCCGTGAGGACGATCCATCGCTGGTCCGACCAGTCGGACGCTGTATTACAAGACTGTTTTGATCACGCGAACTGGCAGATGTTCCGTGACGCATCAGATAACAACATCAACGAGTACACGGAAGCAGTCACTGGATTCATCCGGAAGTGCACAGAGGATGTTGTCCTCACGAAAACAGTCCGGATACTCCCTGACCAAAAGCCATGGATCAACAGTTCCGTGTGGGCTGCCCTGAGAGCAAGAAACACCGCATTTGCCTCCGAAGACGTAGCGGAGAAAAAGAAAACCCACTACGACCTCCACAGAACGATCAAGGCAGCCAAATGGGACTACAGGAAAAAGACTGAGTCACAGCTAAGTGGAATCGACTTGCGCAGCATGTGGCAGAGGCTACACTTAATATCGGATTTCAAAGGGAGACCAAGCTGTATAGCCAATGTCGCAGCCTCCATCCCTGACGAGCTAAATAACTTTTACACCATTTCTTTATGGTCCTGCCTTTGTTCTCAGGGAAGAACACTATTATCTACTGTGGCAGAGTGGCTACTGTGGGGCTCACTGACAGGTGGACAAACACTCTCGGAGACCGTGGTTTTAATGCTTACAGCTTTTATTTGCTCTCCACCACACAAAGACACTCTTCCCGGCTGACCAAGTCTCGCCTGGTTCCTGCTCTCACCCGACCCATTCCGTACTGCTTCCAGCATGTGCATCTTGGTGTCTTCGCTGGTGTCTTTCTCCATGTGGTGGAATCCTCCTCTCCTCTCCTCTGCCGGAGCCGCTACTTAAAGAGCACAGGCAATCCTGATTAGCAATCATCCCCACCTGTGCTCACAGATTGCAGGTGCTGGCTCCCTGAGCCACTCCCCCTGCTCTCCACTGCAGCTCAGCACTAAACCATACTCCACCACCACATCTACAATATCATTTTATGCTGTGGTGTGTCCACATACTTTTGGACATGTAGTGTATGTGTAAAGATTAAATTAACAAATCATTTTGCAACCTGACATAGACATAGACTTCTGCAAGCTACAGTGCCAAAAGACAGAGTTGATCAATATCAATATTCTAAATGGAATATTTTTGCTGTGATTGAAAAGGCCATTATTCAGTGAGATGGGTTTTGTTTACAGTCTGTATGTAAATCATAAAAATCTTGCAATCTTGCATTGCAACAAGTAAAATCAATATGCAGTGAACAGATTAATGTTTCTCAGTAACTAACATAAGTACTCTTGATCAATACACCAAATCCAGATGTTCCAGTGTACTTCGTGCTCCATAGCCACCCATAAAGTAGTAGACTGTGGCTGTATTAGGCAGCTCCCAGATTTGAGTCTGAACATGAAGCAGGGTGATGATAAAGAAGAACAAATGTGGTCAGTGAAGTGTAAATTATAATTTAGAAACTGAAATTCGACCACAGCTCTGAAAATTTGTGCTGTCAAGTTGATATAGAGCAGAGATGATTTTTGCAATAATGATAGGCCCTTAACACACAATTAACACAGTTATGACTTCTTTAAAAACAATAACTCATGATCCATCATACTTCCATTCTGAATTTATTTTGGGAGGATGAAGAGAGCATCGATGCATATGCCAGAACAAATATGGTAATTTGACATATGAATTACCCCAATTTACTCTCTCTGTGAGGTGAGAAGACTATATAAACATGCCATCCTGAATCTCATAGAGCTGCCAAGACACAGCGGCTCAGTGAAATCAGTATTTATTGAAAAGCCAGTGCTGGAATTTCACCAGATATAATTCATCACACATATATATATGATGATGAAACTAAACATCTGTGCAGACAAGAAAGATAGTACCCAGCTGGTATTTCATGGACGATGATGTACAGAAGATGGCCAAATTTACATCAATAATTTGATGTCATGGCACAGTAAACATTTATAGTAAAACCATTGTATACTGTATTTTAAAGTGATGCAGGCACCAAAATCATCTTATAGTCTCAGTGTAGGCAGTAGCTATAGTAATGATGAGATGTGATTGTAACTTTCACTTTATTTACATATTCTATTTTCCAAATCGGTGCAGCCATCTACTGTTTTAGTGTACAGCAACATCAGAGTGGTTGTTGGAAACTGGCTTTGAGAGAAATACTAAAGGCTATCATTTGAAGATCACAGAATATGTTCCAAAAGTTCAAAGTGATACAGTTGTAGCCCTGGAAAACAGATCAGACATGTAGCAGAGTAAAGCAGAAGAGAAGGAAGAGAAGGAAAACAATGCACAAAAAAAATTAAGAGTAGAGAGAACAGAGTAGTAAGTAAACCAAAGTAAGTACAGTACAGTAAAATAAAATCACTTGCTTCTAACCTCTGTGTGACAGACAGGGAGTCTGTTTACCTGTACAGTGTTTACGAGAAAACCTGGAATCCCCCTGCTGAACAACAAAAGCTGGACGTGTGCATGTGCAAGTGAGCTGTGTTCGTGTGTGTCTACATGTACTCTCAGCGCTCCAGCTCAGCAGCCTGTTGTCTTGACTGTATCTCTAATTCATTTAGGTGTGACCAGCTCTGTTTGGAGCCTGGCCTCCTCCCAGCTCCCCTCCCTCTGTTGGGCAGCGAGGTTGAGAGCGAGAGCTAGCGAGTGAGGGAGCAGCCCTGACCTCCGGCGCTTGATGCGGAAACAATGGCGACGCGCCTCAGTGTGTCAGCGGGAGACAGGAACAGGCACAAACACAGGAACTGTCCATTCTGCCACTGAGACAGACCTGCAGAGGCCTGAGAATCTGGAGGAGGAATTGTCTCTCTCTCTCTCTCTTGCTCCATTCCTCTCTCTCGCTTTTTCGATATGCCCTAATATGACAAAAAAGTGATACACTTGTTGATTGTTTGCTGTTATTAGCCAGTGGTCCCAAAGGGAGAGGCTCCGAGCGCCACAGAGTCGTAGAGAATGAGACTGGGATATTTTAGGACACAATGATGGTCTCTTTGGTCTGGTCACATATACCTTGCACAAGAACTCAGAAGCTTCATTCCAAAATCAGATAAACACCATTTAATGAGACTAAGAGTCTACAGCCATGCTAGCAGCTCTGTGAGTCTGTACTTAGGCACAGCGGTGCTTTAAGCTAAATGCTAACATGCACACTATGACCATGCTAACATTTACCATGGTCACCATTGTAGTTTTCGCGTGTTAGCATGCTAACATTTGTTAATTTGCACTAAACACAAAGCATAGCCGTGGCTGATGGGAATGTCATGAGTTTTGCAGGAATTTGAATTAAACCAAAATATCGGATGAATTGATATTTTGACCTGACGATGATGCTAGATGAAAAGTTAAGGGATCACTAAACTCGTTACCTGAAGGGGAAATTAATGTTTGTATCAAATTTCATAGTTATTGAGACATCTCACTCAAAACCACAAATTTCAACCTCATGGTGGCGCTAGAGGAAAAGTCAGTGGATCTCCAAAGTCATTGTGATTCATCCTCTTGGGACCATGAATGTCAGTACCAAATTCCATGGCAATCCATGCAATAGTTGTTATTTCAGTCACACCGCTGCAATTTACTGATTCACTGACCTAAATCTATATTTTTACGTATAGTAAGAAAGCTATTTCCAAGGCTGACTACTTCTGATTTGCTGACTGAATTTTCTGCACTTCTTAACACTGTGACTGATGAACTTTAGGTGAACAGAAATACAATAAAGGAATTTCAAGGCCGTTTATAAAGAGCTTTACAAAAACAGGCTGGTCTGTCAGAGGTCTTTATGGATAACAAGGGACAGAAAAACACAGAAAATCAAAAAGTAGAACACGTGTGTGTGTGTGTGTGTGTGTGTGTGTGTGTGTGTGTGTGTGCCCTACACTCATACAGTATGTATGCTTGTATGTGTGCATGTGGGTTGTAGATGGAAATACCAGGCAATACCCTGTCAGTTCATAGCAGAAATAATGAATGACAGGCTCCAGTTGATAGTTAAAGCAGGGTGTGGTCTGTGCTGAACAAATGGGTCTTGAGTTTGGACTGAAATACCAAGATTGTATCTGATTCCTTGAAAGTATATCAGGTTGTGGAAATTCCTCAGTTTTTTCTTGACCCGGACAAAGGAAAACGTTCAACACTAAACAGTGAACAAGAGCAACACATAAAACCACACTATTATATTTACTGGTGATTTTGACTCATAAGGGGAGTGACATTTTTTTGGTTTAAGATGTAGTGAAAAAATTGATTATTAATGTGATATATTATGATAAAATTGTAAAAGCTCAAGTTATTACCTCAGTATCTACATCAGAAACTACAAGCTTTCAAAGCCATCCTCTGTTTTCAATAAGTAGTGGTAAATAGTATTGGTTTTGGTTTTTCTTATACTTGATCCCCTCATTAAAACATGTCAGATGCATCTCCTAACCCACAATCTTGTTTTCAATACGCACTGCTCACAAAGTTTATGTACAGTTACTGTTATTTGTTCTCAGAAATTATTTTTTTCTAAAAAGTCCAGATAAAACTGGACTATTTATTTGTGTGTGGGTAATTACCTGATAATTTTTACCATATGAAAACACATCTACTTTAAATGAGCTATAGCCAGTCATAGCTTAATTCATCTCATGCGCAGCTTTATGAAGAGGTATTAAAGACATACATTAATCATTGCTGTATAGTCTCTATGTCCTGACCTTCATCCCCAAGGTCACAATTATTTAGGAGAGATGATGTTGAAAAATGAATGTGTACTGAGCTCATTTGTCAACAGCTTTCTCTTAGTGTAATGGGAACAGGAACAATAAAAACTTTCTGCGGTTTAGCTGCTGTTTTATAAAAATAATGAGGTATTAATTTACACATGAAGCATTTGATTTTTCCATTTGGTCCTCTCAGCAATCAGATGCACTGTCTCATTAACGGTGGGTTCTGGGAAAGCCGACATGCTTTTGAGCAATTCCTTTCTGGCAGAGATTTCTATTTCTCTCTGAGGATGTCAGATCACTAACAGTAAGCAGCGTGTAAAACAATGCATGCGTCGAAACTTGACCTAGTTACAGTGAACTTGGCGAAACCAAATGAGGGCTTCACATTTATTGCAGTAAATGACCTCGCTGGAGAAAAAAATAGAGGAAAATTCTGCCAGACAACAAGAAGCCCAGAGAGAAGTGGTTTTATCCATTGACACTGCCTGCAAGCCGATAGTATAGTCCAAACAAAATCAATTTCACATGTTCTCATATGCTGTCAAAATGTTGTCTAATATGGTGCTGTGAGCTAATGCCAGCATACTCAGTGTGACTTGAGGTCTATTTGTTAAAACTGCAATAACTGATTTTTTGAGGGGCAGCGTAACATTATCATTCATTTTGATGCCACCTGGCAAATGTTAGTCCAATATTCACTTTCTTTAAGCTCTGTTTTTGGTTTCTACCAACTACTAATATCTGGCTCTTTAGCTCCTAAATGCACCACTATGTTCAGCTAGTCACTAACTTTGTCTGGCCAGGTAGTGTACAGTGGCTTTTAAGAGCTTTATCGCTCAAAACAGTTGCTTGCTGTGACTGAGAATGACGCTGATGAGAGTGAACCAAAACAGTAAAATTGCTGTTTGGCCCTAAAACCAAAACAATCAGCTGAAAGCTGAGAGCAAGGTTGTGCAAAACTTATAACAAGTTTTCTTACAGACTGCAGCATTTAAGGCCAAATATGATGCTTCATTTTGGTCACAAACCCGCCATTTTTATCTGGACTATACTGCCAGCCTGTACACAGCATGAACAGAGTAGATCAGTGGGTGGCGATGCAATAAAAAACACAAAAACACAGGAACACTTTTAGTTCCTACTGGGGCCTTATGCTAAAAATGTTGCATGCTGCCATGGCCTTCATTGTTTGCATTCTCGCTGTATTTCATTGCCTATTCTACATCTAGAATAGCTCAGTCTATTCTCACTGAATATACATACTGTATACTGCATCTCATAAAGTGTAGTTTACACAATGGAGCTGCTGATAGTGGTACGATTAAGCTATAAACCTGCCAAGTGTTGATATACACCAAAACACTTACTTCCTGTCTTGCTCATTGTGCTGTATTCAAGGTAAGTACTTGAAGCCTCGAGGGGCAGCGCTACAATAACTGACCAGATTACATCATTCAGCACCCGAAGGGCACCTACCACCCCACCTCACCCCACCTTCACACCCTCCAGCTACTTTCCTCCCTTATCCAGTAATGTGGCATTGTTCAGTATTGATGAGATTGACTTTGAGGAAATCCCCCACAGCTCTTAAGTGGAGACTGTCAGTCTGACAAGTGTTGCCAAGGTAAACACAGTAAATCAGCCAATCAGTTTCCTTCTTGTCCATTTGACACCTGTCTAATGAGGAAGCAGACTGTTCTTACCTTTCAGTAATCAGGAGTGTAAAACTGGAACACTGGGGACATAATGTTGAGTGCAGAGTAGTCTTCCTCCCTCCATCCTGTCTCTGAGGCAGAGGCTGAGTCGCATTCCCCTTTTCAGCAGCAACCCCCCGCTGGGTGAGGCATCGCTTTCAAAGAATTCAAATGTGTAGCGTGGCCCACAAAGTTTTCCTCTATAGCTCGGGTGTGAGAACCGGTCCTGCATGCTGGCTTCAATGTGTTTTGTTAGGGAGGGAAATTGTACGACAAAGATTACAGCCCAGTGTGTCAAATGAGTGCAAACGTTGTACATATTAACCCATGAACTTTGCTGAGTTCCCTGTGAGGGTGTTAATGCAATGTATTGCATACAGGTCCCCTATCATATGTATTTAGATCACTTAATTAACCTTATAAGGACAAATGGAGCACACTGTATATCCTAATACTAAATCCAAATAGAGAAGACTTTTCTTTTCCAGAGAAATCAATTTTTAAATGTCCCCCCAGTGCTGTCAAAGTACCCAGACACAAAAATAGAAACATTTTTTGTTGTGGATTCCCTGGTGAAAGAATGCTGTGCTGTAAAAAAGGAAAATAAATTTTGGGTCTGGTTCAAACGAGGGAATATTTGGGCTCCGCGTATCAAACTAGGAGACATTTTACCCCAGAACACAATGGATGTTGTGATGCAGATTATCCATTGTCTATTGTCAGATTCCCCCAGCCTCACCCTGTGTTACCCCTCAACACATCCCCAACACTATTACTGGAAAAAACATTGAGTGAACCAATGAATCCCTAACTCTTTTTGTTTTCAAAATTACCCCACTAGTGAGATCTTTGTGTGGTCTTGGCCTGCGTTGCCGGGGCGGTGGGACTCTACGTTCCGTAGAAAACAATTGATGAAACAGAAGATGGCGTGAAGTATCTCCAAGAACATGGCTTCCCACACTAGTGGGGCTTACGGAGCACGTCTCCCAGTCCTCCTTTTTCCTCTCCTTTAAAGGAAAAAAATCCTTTCTGTCTCACTTTTCATTAGGTCTGCAGACTGGTTGGTAAATTATGGCTCTATTATGATCAAATGTCCTAAGGTTCTATGACTTTGGGGGGATGTATAGTCATTTTGCTATCTTAAAAGCATGTATCCTACTGTATGTTTTTAGTTTTGGTATGGTTTAACTCTATGGTCTTCAAATGTTGCCACTTTTATAGACTTATGCTACACTCATTCAGTAGAATTCTTGAATCTACTTTGCAAATAAATGCTTGCGTTTAATTAAAAAACAAAAGTTTTTTCCTTCAATCCAACTGACTAAGAAACATACCGTCTAATTTGTGCAAACTGAATCTAACTAATTTTTGCGTTTGTGAGTAGAACACACAGAACTGTAAGACAGCTCAGCAGCACTTACCAAAGCGTCCTATAGAAAAAGAGCGGGGTGTATTTTGTGTTAGCAGGGATCAGTTGGATTTCCTGTCTTTTGTGGCTTTGAACCAAATGTAACTGTTTTCGCTTACAAAATAGGATTTCCCATCACTAATATATAAGCCATCTAATCAGCCTTAAGGTTTGTCCCAACTCCATGTGTTTTAGATTTCCTTGGAGACACAGTGGATAACAGAAATAAAGGGGATCAGTGAATGTCAGAGGGTGAAAAAAGCTACAGTATATGCTACATTGCAGAGCTCAGCAGAGTATCCTCCCCATAACTAAAACTTTCTGGGTTACAACAAAAGAAAAACAACTTCTGTTCAGTGATAAAAGAAGCACACTGCTGAACGACTCTATATTGAAAATTCTGTTTAGTAAATATACACTGAAAACAGCACACTCCTTTTCAAAGGAATTGTAAATGCCAACAGTAAAATCCCACTTCTTCATGACCATGAGTCAACCTGCAGAGTTTTGTCTGTAGCATAACCCCATAGTTCAGTGATGTCTAATTGGAACATACAGTAGAAGTATGACTATTCGTTTCCCTCGTCTCATTACCTTGTCTCATAGGTTCTCTCCATCCTGCCCTCCCATCCACCTGCACATTCTAACGAGGTGATCGCAGCACTCAAATACCAGACTGTGATCACATCGCATGCCTGCCCCATGTGTACGCTTTCCTCTCTTTGTTGGCCCGCAGCCTTGCAACACATGGAGGCCCGGGCTGTTTCCTGCAGGCGAACGCAGGGAGGTGTGTTTCTAATTATAACCCTGGTGCAGGGTTAAGCAATCTCTCTGCAGGCCACCACAGCCACCAGGATTTATGGTACCAAGGTCCAGGCTCCCACCCCTGAAACCCACCAGAGACGCAAAGCTGTTCACTTTCTGCAGCTATAAATCAGAAAAGTAGCTGCCAGTCTATGGCAAACTGATAGTGTTGTATCCTGCAGGAGGTGAGAAAATAAATCTGTTCCTTGAACTCTTGGTATATAAATGTGTCACTTTAGTGCCTTTATACCTGTGGGCCTCTCAGTATTAAACTTTATCTTTAGTTATCCATCTTACATAATATTACTTTTGGCAATTCTTGTCCATGTCATGTCAAGTCCTGCATAGAATTGAGAGCAAAATGAATAAGTATCTCACCAGCAGGTGCCGAGAGTTCAGCAATGTCCGTCAGTAGCTTCATAATATGCTGATAGCTGTTCATGTCTGCTATGAGCAGTTCATGTGATCAATTGCAAATATACTATAAGGGAAAAAAAAAACAGAGGCGATGGACTTACATAAAAGTGCAGTTTCTTATGTGCCAAAAATAGTTAAACACATGAGCCCTATCAGTGTGCAAATACACAATTTTCCAAACAACACAAATCATGCCATATTTGTCACAGAAAAAGTCTGTAGTTATTATCCAAGGAAAATTTGTTGTGCATGTCATTTTCCGCACATCCCTCTGTCTAATTAGCTAACACCTGCAGTAGAGGAACAGTACAACATTTGGGAAATACACATAAAAGTTAGACAAGAGGATTGATGCCACTCTCATGTCTGTGCGCTATCAAAGGCCCACACTGTTGCTACTATCCCCAAATAATCTTTAAAGAAGGCACAGACCTAAAATCTGAATCAAGCCAAAATGAATCAAACTCTGGATTATTTTAGCCTGAGCCTTTTGATTATTGAAAACAAGAGGAAATCCTTCACAGACAGGAAGGTTTCCCTTTTGTGTAATAAAGATCCTAAATATTGTGCCAATAACAATCTGGAATGTGGTAAACAATGTGAGGGAACAAACTGCTTGCATGCTAGATGTGTGATTACCAAGATCTGGCATGGCTGGACAGTTGGTCATAGTAGTGTCATGTAAACCCCAGAGAGCAGTGACCTTAGTTTAGCACCTACAGGGAGTGATACAAACATCATAGTATCCAGGCTGCATTGTGATAAATGTCTCTTTGGGACAACACAAGCAGTCAGGCATACTTAAGAGTATTACACATCAGTTCTTAAAAGATGCATGCACCTTCCTACATATTGTTAATGACTAATGAGTCAGAGAAAAGCAGCCAAAATCTTCATAAACACAGGAAATTGTATTGAATATAAAAGCAAAATCACTCTGGCAGCAATGGAGTCGAGGTCAATGCAATATTGTTGATCATAGGAAGCTTGTCTCGGTTATTAACAATGACAAAAACAAACAGAGGTGGGTCTACAGTTGGAGGTTCTGGAGCAGGACAGCAACAAGTAGAAGTGGGGCTTTCCTACAGTGGAGCAGGGCTCTCCAGGGCCCTTCAAGACATGAAAGAAGCCCTCAGGGCTGCCAGAATCCCTTTCAATGCACGGAGGTTTTGCAGAGGAAAAAACTCCAATCTAGGACCTTTGTTCCTTTGTTTATGTTCTCAAGTGTTCTTTTGGGAGCCCATAGGTGAACCGAGGGTGTTCTTTATCAAGGGTGTGACTGCAGCCACACAATAACATCCAGTTCAATCCCTATCTGCTGGACATTTCAGGTTGAGTAGATGTATAGATTAACACAACACAGTAATGTAAACAGTGAGCCATAGGAAGACAAACCATACAACATATGACAGTGACATGTAAACTGTACAGTTCCCGTGCATTCTCAGTTGGTGCCAGAGTGGGACACATGTTTATGTCTTTGCATCCGTGGCATCATACTGAAGAAGCAACAAAAAGCAAAGAATGTGGTGGTATAACTTAAAGTAACAAACAATGATGAGGGTTAACAGTTATAGATGGGGAAAGTTGCTGCAGAGTTTGGCGAGGTTATATATTGTTACAGCACATAATATTCATCTATCAGTCAAAGGGAGCAGGTACTGGCTGGAAACTAATCACCAGTGCAGCTTATGAAGGGAGCCAGCTGCCCACTGCTCCATCGGCATTGCTGACCTGGGTCACTGACACTCTGCTCAGTTGCTAATTGAAATTGTACAGGCATTTGATAAATTTTTGAGGTAAATTACACGGAGTCTAGTGACACCTGGCGGTCTAAACAATAAACTACAACTACAGATGATGGCGATGGATGGGAAACTTGAGCTCCATGCAGATCAGTGAATGCAGTTTTGGACAACGATGAATCTGTCTGCAGGTTTTCATTACAGCAGTTTATTTCAATAAACGCAACTTCAGCCAGAGAGGATCTATATGAACTAGTAAGTGAGGTAATATTAGCTAATTAAGAACCTGGTTGTATTACAAAGGATACTTACCAGCCTAAATGTCAAGATTTGTAAAACAAGAAATGGTCCTTTTACACTGTAAGAAAATAAATCTCTTGAAAAATTAATTTGTAGGAAAATGTATCATTTGCAGTTCCGTAAATGGTTGAAAACTGTCTCCAATACATGTTAAAACAGCTTTGTTTGATACTCAAGTGGTGCAAACTTCATTTCGCACAAGACTATTTCAATTATATTTATCAACACATTTAGAATGAGGCCCGCCTATTTTCTGTGATGAGAAATCTCATTGGTGTAAAGTTGATCTTTGGTACTGTGCACGTGTTTATTCATCAAGTTGATTGGGTGAAAGTACTTTGTCTGTATACAGTGTATGTGTGATACAGTAATTTAATAAAGATGTCTCCTGCCATGTCTCTGCAGGCCACCAGAGGGCAGAAGCCAATAGGTCAGGAGAACATTGAGCGCCGACTATTATAACCATGGTGCTTTCAGAGCAGTAGATGGGCCAAATGAAGAGGCAGGGGTCCAGGGAACAGATCTCTGAGGAGCTCATCTTGTATCCAAATGGATCATTTAAGTTTTTTTTTCCTTTCATCTTAGTCAAAGCTATTAAAATCTGGCGCCTACATTACCCACAATACAACTCGACTGCCAACAGTTCAGTCAGACGCAATACGACTATTTCCACTTGTAAAACATTACTACAACCTCACTTGTACCAAGAAGTCTTTGAATTGATTTTACTTTTTTAAGTCAGTGGTTACAGACATATTACTGCCAACATTGGTCACTTGGTATGTTGCAAATATGCATCCTTACTTTTCAGTCACAAGCTTCACTAAAAAATTTATTAACTATTCATGCATGATGAACACATCAGACTGATAACAGATAACATACCTCAGTCACAAATTATCTGTCATTAAATTAATCTTTAACTTTTGATTGACTATTTTTTATCTCATTATAAGAAGTTATATTTTGAACAGAATAATTAGGAGAATTCACTGGTGATTATTACCGTCCACATCCATACATTTTGAAAAAATTATTTATAAGTTCCAAACACCTTCTCAAAACTCTGTTTGTCCACCACACGTCCAAAATGAGTGGAGAAATACATCGTCTGTGGACTGCTGTATCTCTTTAGTTTCAATATCGTCTCGTTTATGGAGTCTCCTGTATCCCCGATGGTCATAACATCTGACACTGGAAGGTAGATATCATGGCGCTTCCCCCAGAAGGTGAGGTGGGACACTTTGAGCGTGGTCTGGGACGGGTCCAGGTACATCATCCCCACAACCCTCCTAAAGAAGTGACTGGCAGTGTACAGCATGACACCAGCGAACAGCGCTATCCCCGTTGTGTAGCTGACAAGAAAGAAGGGGACGTCTCCCAGGAGGTAGAGGATGAACACTGGGGGCAAGATGACCATGGTGATTGCAGTTTGGAGCAGTTTGAGCCTGGACACGGCTCTGAGGAGCTTAATGTGTGGCAGGGTGTAAATCATAGTGTACTTCTGTGTAGACAAGTCCGAGTACCTGACCAGGGCTGTGATTTTGGGTATAAGGGGTCCATGGCAGCTCTGCTGGATAGCTGTGTGACCTGGTGAATGGGGCTGCACACCATAAGGTATCCGAGCTGTGAGTAGACATGATCCTCTGGACAGGATGTGGGAGGTGAACCTGCACAGCAGCACTGACCTGATCTGTAGAAAAATAACATCAAACAGATATTGACACTTCACCAGAGCCAAAACAATTTGCAGATTAATTGAGCAAATTAATATGAGCAATAAAGCACCTGCGCTTGTTTCATTTGAATATACTTCATTAGAGGTGAAGTAGACAGAACTAACAATACACATGTAACAACTATTGTGTAAGTATAATGTAACCAGAATTAAACATATTAGAGATACACAACCCCTGACTGAGCTGTCATTCATTCCAGGTAAAGCAGCAGTTAGCTTATGTGGCTAAAAATTCAACTTTCACATTTGTTTCTGATCTCTTGCAGAACAATGAAAGCAATAAAAGAGTTTGAGAAAGAAAGAAGCTCACCATGACCGGCGACATGCTAAATGGAAGAAGGAAAACATAGAAACACGAATCTTCTTATTATAATTAGAGACATACCAAAGGCAACAAAACTGTTAGCTAACACGAAGTGCACACAATCTGACCCGGATGTACTCAAAAACGTTAACCTTTTTTTTTTTTGTTCGTTTGTTTATAATGTTTTGTTTGCTCGTGTGGCCCATTGCGGGGAGGATGTCAAGTTTTACTTTAGGTACGTTAAAACCACACCTGAACCTAAACCTGTAACCTGTTGCTGTATTTCAGCTTGCGGAAACAACACAGAACGTTAACTTGAGGCAGAGCTGTCATATCCGCCGCAGAGAGTAACGTTAACTAATTGAAAACAGACAGTGTTCTTCCTATTTCTCGTGGTAACTAAATGTCAGGCTAGTTGCAGGGTTTTATTAATCGGTTTCGGTGGCAAATGTTATCACTTAGTTAAGCGGAGCATGACCTTATCTCAAATAGATCGTTTGAAGAAAGTAACTGGTAGCTAACGTTAGCTAACGTTCAGTTGACAAGCGGCGGCGCATTTGCTACCAAGTGCTACTTTCTGCTTTCCTACACAAGAGGACAACAATGCTGCAGCTAGGAGACTTAGTCCTCCTGTACTCGGTCGTCTTCATTGTGGTCCTGTTGGGGACACGGAGCCCGCTGTGGACAGCCGCCGTCACCGCCTCCCTCTACCTCTTCATGGTCATGTTCCGGTTCCCCCAGGTACAGACCAGCCGAGCCCGGCAGGTACTGCACCCAGCCAAGGGCGCGGCGGGCTCCGGGAAGGTATCGGTGGTTGCACACCGGGGCGGTGGGCACGACGCACCGGAGAACACGATAGCAGCCATCCGGGAGGTGAGAGGAGAGTGGAGGGTTTTTGGGGGCTTTTTTCCCTTCACATGCCCTGAGATGGTTCTTCTCACTCCCACAGCATGTGTTATCATTGGTTACAAGGGCCTGAAAGAGGCTGAAATATGTCATATCTTCATCCCTGACAAAATAGACAAATAATGCCATAGTTCTATAAGCTGTCATGGAGTTAAATTTGTAATAAACGGGGAAGAACATATGAGGACATCATGCCCCTTTTAACCACTGGGAAACAACATTCTGCACAACAGCTGACTTGAACTGTAGTATCCATAACAGACCAGTAATGTATAGTATGTGACTGTTTGGACACTCAAAATTGTGAGAAACGTACACACCACATAGCATGGCCCAACCGATACTGACTATTTTTAAGGGAGACAACGATATTGATTTCTACCTTTAGGCCAACATACACCAGTACCGATATTCCTTCAATAAGATAGTATCGGCTGATATATAAGCCCAGTAGGCCTATATATCTTTGTATATAAAGTCAAAGTTAGTGTCCCAAATAAGGTTAAAGATAGGGTTCAGACTGATTCACTTTTAAAGTGAAGATTTTGACAGAACGCTCCTGAAATACTTAGCTTACAACCCTCTTTTTTGTCTGTCCTGCTCTAGGCCAGTAAGAATGGGGCGACAGGTGTGGAGTTGGACCTGGAGTTCTCAGCAGACGGCATCCCAATACTGATGCACGATGAGACTGTAGACCGGACCACCAATGGGTCAGGACCACTCAGCCAGATGAGACTGTCCGAGTTGGGTAAACTGGACGCAGCTGCTAAACATCGCCTCAGGTAAGAAAGGAGGCTATAGCTAGGAATACACAGATGGGCAGACATTGAACATTATCTTTTTTGGGCATTTTTTGCAGCTGATGCTTTAGATTTAGGATAATACGGGTTTTTGCAGGCTGATACAATACCAGTTATGTTTAAAGGCAAGTTACAGCTAGGAATTATTTACCGGAAACGTACCAAACTGTGACCCCAAAACCAAGGTACATACTAACCTTGAATTTTGTGTATAGTGACACCCCTAAAATCCTCTATGTTGGCTGTGTATTAGTGTTGCTTTATACTTGAAGTCAGTTGTTGCATTGTGATGATTATCCACAGTGATGACCCTCTGCATCTTCACTTGACATGTCTATCAAATAAGAGGCTGTCTGCAGTCTATTAATCATTGTTTATAAAGCCAGTGGCGGTGAGACAAATGAAAGCTGACTGGCTGATTTGACAAAAGGAAGGGATCATTGGGAAGCAGTGTTTTTTCTAAATGACCTAATAGTAGCAAACTTGTCAATGCCTTGGAGGTGCATACATGTTTTCTGGGCTATAAGAAGTGTATTTTAGTGCTTTGTGACTTATGTTTTCTTGCATCTCGTCTTTCCACTGATAGGCTGGTTTTCTGTTTCAAATGTACTTTCTACAGTAGAGTTGCCAGGTACAGCATATATTCTGTTACAGCTGTTGGGGATGCTGAATTGATCATTTTACAGTTGGATGTGTTTGATGGTGATAATGTGTCCATGGATACTGGAGGGCACAAGGACATTTCTAAGAAAACACTAAACGGAGATGTTAAGAATAAATAATAGATTTTAAAAAACACATTGCTATAACCAATCCAGATAGGAGTGAGGCAAGTTGCTATTAATACAGAGGCATGCCATTGCTAATACATGTGAGACAAATAACCCGGGGGGGGGTTTAAAACCAGCTCACTTCAGAACAAACAAAAAAAGAAAAATGCAAAACAGTCCCTAAAAGGAGCTGGTATGGACACAAATGCAAACACCATCTAGGACCTTGCAACAACAAGATTTAACTTAGAAAGTCTAACACTTAGTGAAACAAAACTTCACCAACATTACAAGGTATAAAAAAATAAATTAAAAAAAAAAACACAAAAAAGTCAGTTTTGTTTCTCAACATGGGCACATTAGATAGATTACAGGAGGTAGAATCTCTGAGATATGAAAACTCACCCCATTCAGATGGCATACATTTTCAGGACAATGTCTGACAAGTAACACTGTGGATATCACAGGACGTCTGCAGCATTCACAATTTACATGGGATGTGTTAGGTCGCTGAACCAGGGGACCCACGTGCAGACACGGAGACAGGACCGGGGTTGAAACATTAAGGATTTTTCAGGGGCTGGGACTGGCAGCAGAGGTCCGGGTGGGAACTGGGCAGGTGGCAAAGGAAGTGGAGATGGGGACCCGAGGCTGGGAAGCAAACAATCTGGACAAGTTGAACGAGCAGGTGAACACAGGACCAGGAGACGGGCTGGAACCAGAGCAGAGGGAAAACAACGTTAAATAAGGCAGGTCAAGCGAGGTTAGATTACAAATTAGGATAACTGGCTGGAAATGCAGACTGACGAGCAGTGGCTACGATCTGGCAGTGTGGATGTGGCTGAGCAGAGTATAGATCTTGATGACTGAACTGGTTGCAGCTGGTGGCACTCTGCCCTGGCTCCAGCACACCTGTCTTCACTCATACACTCACAGACACACACACAGGGAGAGAGGGAGAAGTCACTCCGCAGGATTGGAGGAGCTGGGCTGAGCGTCTGGGGGCGTGGCCGGCAACCCCAGTGGGGCAGCTGTAACAGGATGAGAAATCTTTGTAATTCGTCTGTAAAATTACAGAAGTGAGAGTATCTGCTCCATTATGAGATATTGTTGCCCTAAGAAGCCAAGGTTCCACCAGTCATATATAGCATCCAAGCATTAAATAATATCAAGACAATGACACTACCAGAATAATAAATTACGTAGCCAATCAGCTGCTGTAGTGTAGACGACTTACCTAATGTCCCTAAGTTAAATTACAGAAAATAAAGACTTCTTCCATTACCTTCACACATATGAAAAACCAGAAGAAGTCCTTACATAATATGGCAATATGTTTACTCCACAATATCAGTTTGCACAGGACTACTATTTCCTGGGGTTATTTTAACTCAACATTTAATAAAAAGTAAAAGACACCAGAATTGTTTTAATGGCACAGGAGCATAAAGTCTGTACAAATCTTTTTACATGTCTGTTTGTGATTATAATCACATAGGAGGCCCTGGAAGTTATTATATTAACCAGGAAAATTGCCCTGTCTAAAAAGAGTGTCAGACAGATGTTCAGAGCCTTTATATACAGAGACTCATGAACATTATCACATGTGCTTCATCATAATCCAGGCACAGGAGGTTAGGTGTATCTCTGATCAAAGTTAAGTGTAATGTTTCCCAGATAAACAGTACATGATGCATGTGAGCCTGAGATCGCAAAGAAAACATTTGTGTTCTTCGTCGCCAGGGACAGGTTTGCCGGAGAGAAGATCCCAACTCTGGAGGAGGCAGTGGAGGAGTGCATCAAACTGCAGCTCACCATCTACTTTGATGTCAAAGGTCATCCAGACGAGGTGCAGCCAACAAAACTCACAAACAAAACAAGACTTGATTCTGTGCAATCTGTCTGTCTGTCATATATGTCAAAATCAATCAAAATTGCATAATGAAGAGAACATGATGTTGTGATTATAACTGCCCTAGTACAAAATGATCATATTATATCTGCAGGGGTTTGAAAGGGTTCTTTAAATGTTCTCTAGAGCTGAAATAACTAGTTACTAATGACTACTCATTTCTCAGGGTGGAAAGTAATTCCATTACTTATTTCATTAGTTTGATGTGAATTTCTAAAGGTTGTACCAATCCTGTTGCACATCTCTTGTTGGAGAGTCTATTCACCTAATCACCTTCTTAATCCCTGTGAAAATTAAAACAATGCATTACACTACTGCATTACTGAAAAAAAGTAATGCGATTACAGTTGACACACTCAACACTGATATGAATTGTGGCTGCTGATCAGGCCAGTAAAAAATTCCAAGATATAACTTTGGGTTCATGTAACCTGTGTGGAACATAAATAAAACACTGGTAGATTCATTAATAGTTAAATAATAATCATTAGTTGCTTGCCTTATCATTAGCAGCGGGTCATAATTACTTTGGTAAACACTGAGATGTACTGTAAGGCATCCAGAACATTTGTTCCAGTTTGTACTATACTTTGGAACAAACCAAACCCCCGAAACACAAACAGACACACACATATTTTCAGCTGCTCACACTTTGAGGACGTTGCCACAGGCATGTCTTGTTTGCATGGTAACACTTTATGTCATCACTAGATGTTTCTCGTGAATTTGTGCTCAAACAACTTGGAATACTCTATATGAAAATGTGACTTTATTGTTTGTGTCGGTGAAATACAAACTGAGACAGAGACAGCAGTCAGTGTTGCAGCTCCTTGCTGAAAGATGCAGTTAAGTAATTTACTCAGTGCCACTTAACTCATCTGCATCAGAGTATCTTTAAACACTTGACGAGTGGTTCCTTACTCAGCACATGTTTAGATGAGTAAAGAATGCAGAACTGCACTGGTGGTTGTTGTTCCAGGCAGTGACATTCTTGAGTTCAGGGCCCACAGCAGTGTGTCTACACACGCACACACACACACAGCTGCTAGTTACCACCATGTGGTTGGACAGGAACACACACACACACACACACACACAGTGATATAAATCCTCATACACACAACTCTAAACAGTTGACTGTCCTACAATGACCATGTGTTTCTCCTCCCCTCCCAGGCAGCTGCAGCCCTTAAAGAATTGTATAAGAAACATCCAGTCCTCTACAACAGCAGCATCGTCTGCTCCTTTGAGCCCAAAGTCATCTACAGGGTAGGACGACTCTTTGAAGTTTGTTAGGGTGTTCGGCCAGTAGTATACTTTACCTGAACAATGGCAGATTTGCTGTGTTTAACTGTCAAACTGCTGTGGAACAAAAGCGGATGGTCAATAAATGAGACTTTTGATAAGTTTGGGTAACCAGCAGGCACACATTATAGCCAACAACACCAAATGCAATGGTTTGTTCTGGCCCCATCTCTCCCATGTTGTTGCATAAATACTATATTCTAATAAATTATAAATTGATTGAATGAGTATTAAGCCTGATCACTGCAGAAAGATGAACTTGCCGCTCAGGCGATGCTGTTACAAATGAGTTAGCATGTTTGCCATATTTTCAGAGATATAACTTTACCTGACTTTGACTGAACAATGTCAGTATGCATATTCTATCCATCTATTAAATAAACTGAAATATTTGCTCACATTCCTGTCATATATTTAATTGCTGTTGTATCTATCATATTGCCAACATTCACTATTACTTAAACTCTGTCTCTGCTCCACTCTGGCCCAGATGAGACGGAGTGACCCAGAAGTGGTCACAGCACTGACCCACCGGCCGTGGAGCCTGAGTCGGCTCGGAGATGGTGCCCCACGTTTCGCGTCGCCATGGAAACATCATTGGATGACACTGATGGACATCGTGTTGGACTGGGCGCACCACCACGTACTATGGAAGCTCTGTGGCATCTCAGCCTTCCTTATACAGAAGAACTTTGTCTCTCCGTGAGTTTCTGCAGCTGAGACCACACAGTCATACACTCTCATTGTAACTACAATCTAAATTCTGTATTTAATGTCAGGGCCATTAAAACCAAATGACTGTTTTGAACTGTGCAGGAAGAACATGTTACTGGTACACCCCTTGTAGGGACAGTGCAACCTGCTTTATTACATCCTGGGTTTTTATGTTTTGTTATAGTACATGTTATAAATATTACAAGACAAGCTAAGATGTCATATCAGACTACTTGACTCTTGACTACTTGGCTGACTGTTAGAAGAAATATAATAACCTGTGTAACAATGGACTACAGTCGCTTTAAAAGGTCCTAATCATGTTGTTCACACCAGAGAATAACTGTGTTTCTGCGTGCCGTCTGCAGGGACTATGTCAAGTACTGGGCCCAGAGGGGGGTGGAGGTGGTAGCCTGGACAGTCAACACAGAAGTGGAGAAAGAGTATTACCAGGAGCTGCTGCAAGTCAACTACATCACAGACAGCCTTGTGGAAGACTGTGAACCCCATTACTGAGAAACACGAAGCCAGCACACAGTGTGTTCACACTCATTAAAAAGATCACATCCATATGAAAGGACCATTTCACTGTCTACTCATCACCTGTAATGTGGCATCAGGTAAGAGAACATATGCCACTGTCTTATTCCCATACACATTTTCATTAGTGTGAGTGTGTGTATGTTTGTTTGAGGTAATCAAACTGACCGGACTGGGTGCTATACTTAACAACAAGAGGCCAAGTAACATGTTTTATTCTGATTGAATCATTTTTCTCAGACATGCTGAGGTGCATTTATAGACATTTTGATAATTGGTGTCTATAATAGACCTTAATCAAACGTACTGTATTCATCAACTCAGGACTGCAGTGATTTTTTTTTTCTTGGTAATCATGTCTGTCTTACAGTCTTTCAAGACCTATAATGTCCTACACTATTTTTTACTCAGTGGAGGCCAGTAGTCTGAAGTAAACTACAGAGAAATGATTTTTAGCACTCGTGAACAACTCATACTTATTTAGAACTAATATAAATAAACATTCATATCTTTGACAAATACACATATAGAGCTGAAATGTAGAATAGAACAAGAATGGCATACACATAGTGAGTTTTTGACCTTGCATCACTTTAAAATGTAGTTCCAATTTACTGTTCTTGAAGGTCTGAAAAAAAACTTCAGATTTTTGTTTTCAATTTATATTGTACATACGCCATACAATATCATTATTATACATTTTAAAATTAACATTATTTAAAAAAGATTATGTGGCCTTTGTTTGAAAAACATAATGTGGTTCATGGTAGTGGACTCTGGACCCCACTGTATGTGTAGAGCGGATACCAGTGACTCCAGCACCTTTTCAGCTTTCTTCTGTCAAATCCGTCTCATGTAACCAACAAGCATATACGCTCCTGTTCAGCTACAAGACGAGGAATTAGAATTACTCTCTGGTACAATTCAGTAACACAGTACTGTAAATGGAAACACAGTAGGACAGTGCAGAGGAACAGTAAGGGGTGAGCAGTGAAGTAGGTAGGAATAAGGAATTAGGGAATTAATGTGTGGAGTGTGAGATTGTATGAGGCTTTAAACCGAGCTGGTTCCGCAGAAGAGGAGCTTGATAGCTGAAGGCTCTGGCTCCCATTCTACATTTAGAGACTCTAGGAACCACAAGGAACCCTGCATTCTGGGAGCGCAGTGCTCTAGTGGGGTAATAGGGTACTATGAGCTCTTTAAGATATGATGGTGCCTGACCATTAAAGGCTTTGTAGCTGAGGAGAAGGATTTTAAATTCTATTCTGGATTTGCAGGGAGCCAGTGCAGAGAAGCTAATATGGGAAAAATATGATCTCTTTTTCTAGTTCTTGTCGGTAAACGTGCTGCAGCATTCTGGAGCAACTGGAGAGTCTTAAGGGACTTATTGGGGCAGCCTGATAATAGGGAATTGCAATAATCCAGCCTAGCAGTAACAAATGCATGGACTCGTTTTTCTGCATCTTTTTGAGACTGGATGTGCCTGGTTTTTGCAACATTTCATAGGTGAAAAAAGACTCTGAAATAAGTGAATTAGAAAGCTAGACTACTTCTGTTTATATGCTCTTTGACCCAAATATCAACCCCATCTGCATTTGATCTATGTTTAGTTTAATCTAAGCTGACTTGACAATTTTAAAATCTATCATATATTATTTAATGTGGTGATTCAGAGTGGAAATAATGTATCAAATGCTGGATATCTCATTTTGAAGTGAAATTGTTGTGTCGTTAGATGTTTTCTGGTTCTTTGGGACAGCTGAGACCTTGGGACACCAAATGGGTCCCTAAAGATCAGCTGTTTCAGCTGACATTCTGCAGCCAGGCCCTATGCAGGTCTGAAATGATTCAGTATGAACACTAGATCTAATGGTGTTACGGGTACTCATTGACATACTGTCTCAGGAGTCCATTTATAGGAGTTCCTGCTATAAATGCTTTTTTTTCCAGATCGCACAACCAGGGAAGAAAAGTAAATAAATGTGAACTGCACTACCTTTCTTGAGTATACTGAGAACAAAGTATTTTGAAGAAACAAGCTCCCTACCTTGTTTAATATTGAACATCAGTCCACACTGTCTTAAAAATCTATTGGCTCTAAAAACGTACAGGGGCGGTGTGACAGCTGATAAATGTATCTTCTACAACACAATAATTTGACCATGGTTTGGCCTCTGCTGTTAATGCTAAGCCTGTGTAGTGTGGACTGTTGATGATTATCCTTTTGGCCTGGAGTCTCAGGTGATTAGGCCAGATAGTACAGATAAATGGAGGGGCGAGTGGGAGGTGTAGGGTTGGATATCACCCTGGATAAGCCTGTCTGAGCTGCTTCTTGTCCCGGCTGATCTTCAGTTACTAAACACAGGCTGTCAGCTCACATTGTGTAGAGCTGCTCAGGTAATTTTCACCTGAACTACACAGGTTACCTGTGCTCATAACTCTGTGATATATCCAAGATCCTACAGGGAAGCTACAAATCTATCCAGCAAAATACACCCTTCTATGAATGCTGTAGTGGATGGCCTACAACTGGAGACAATTAATATATTTATTATAAACTCCTGTATGACACCATGCATTCTGTCAGTCATTAGAAATATCAGTTAAACGGTACATTTTCTTCAGGCTCTCTTAGTTACTATTTGATACGCAGTTAGGTTAAAAGCAAATCTACAAACTGCAAAAGGCCAGTTTTATTTTACCGTTTTAAACGCGTTTATCCATCTGCGTGTTTGGTTTAATAGGTGAAAGGTGATCGCTCCTGCTCCTCCTCCAGAACCCCGTCTGAGGGGCGTGCAGTGACGTCACTGAGGGGGGTTGCCCAGCTCCGTAAAGCCGTCCGACCAGACCTAAACAGAAACAACGAGAGCGGAAATGAAGAGACTAACTTCAAAGTAAAAGCCACAAAAGTAGGCGATTGTAGAAAATTCTAGTGGCATACTAATACTAACGTAATTAATAATGTCCAAATTCACCGTTAGGAAGTAATTGAAAAGTAGATATGGTAATGATGGGTTGCCGTTTTGCAACTACTCATGATTTAAGTGGTGCTTGGTGATTTGATGTAGCATTTGTTATCAAACTAGCATCCAAATTGGCAACACGTTTTTTTATTTTGAAAGGTTTGACCGGAAGTCATGCCTTTCATTCTGTCTGTCTTGACGCTGTCCAAGCATGGTAGCTTTCCGTCCTGATGAAAATTGTCAAAGTGTGCAGTGTCCTTGTATTCCGTCAGAGAGCAGAGGTGTTGCGGTCAGTCCCGGAGCATCAGCAGAGCACAGAGCAAAGAGCGTCCGGCCTGGAGTGTCACTTTCCTCGGATGTCAAGAGCCACAGTGTCCCCCCTCTGATGGACTGACTGATCCCCGGCATGCGGAGCCGCTTTCTCCTTGGATGACCTACACGCAACCTCAGGTAGGAGCAGCAGACGTCGGTTCATTACAGCTGAACACCTGCTGGTTAGGAGGTGCAGCCGGGTACGCATTAATATACAGCGGACAACAAGTCAAAGAGTCTCCTGCAGGCTTCAGGCCGACTCTGGGGCAGCTGACCTGGGAAACAAAATACGACGTTGCGATTTTTTTTTAATCGTGGCTGCGTCAGGAGGAGCGGACAGAGGACTGGAAGTTGTAGAGGACAGTCACCTGATTATTGACAGCACAGACACTACAGAATTGCTGGAGGTTACTGGCGTTCACATGATGTACACAATCACCAGAGGTCCCAGCAAACTTGTTACACAACGGAGGACAGGTTAGTGAATGTAGGCTATCTGAAGCATGATGCAATCTAACAGCAGATTACTTTTGTACCATGAAAAGGAAAGTTTTGGGTCATTGCAACAGCTCAAACGGTTCAGTGTTTGCACGCAGAGCGACACAGGTAAACTGCAGAGCAAGAAACTATTTTTCTCTGAATTTTGTCTCAAAGGTCCCACACAGCAAATCGAGAGCAAATTCAGCGACTTGAAGCTCAAGCCGACGTCTTGGCTCTCATCAAAGTAAGTAGCTTGTTGGTGTATTTGTCGTAAGATTATTTATGTGGGCTGTTTGACTAACGTGGGCCCAAAATACTCTGCACGTGCGCCGTGAGTGCGATCATGTAACACACCGGTGTGACTTGGGTAATGCATCCATTATCGGACACAACTTTCCGCCGCAGCTTCTCAGCCCGACCGGCTTTACCGCCACCTTGAGCGATGAAGCGGGCGGCTCTTCTACCTGTGACCGGTGTTCACGGTCTATGAAGCCGGTTCGTTACTTTCAGGTCAGGTGGGGTCCCCCAACCTGCAGTGGCTTTACAAGCAGCAGAAGTCCTGAGCTTCCTTCAGGTGCTGCTCGGAAATACCAACATCGACTAAAGATACACTCAGTTGCCAGTTTATAGATAAACCTAGCGAAACCCACTACAGTCCATTACAACATCTCTGCCTCATTGATATATGTAAATGGGGTGGACAACATATTAGAAACACCTCTCAGTGTATTGGACTGTATAACATTCGGTCATTTAAGCACAGATTAAACAAAAACTCTGTCACGATGTGTACAAAATCAATTTCTCTGAACTCCCTGCTGTGGAAGACTCAGATGTGGTTTAAAGCTCTGAAAAAAGCGAGAAATTACGGTTTGATTTATCAAATGGCTAAGGTCAAGACTGAACCTTCATGCTCAATTTGTCAGACAAGACATAACCTGAGGCTGCAGGCATCATCACATGGTGTTAAGTAATCCAACACAAAGTGAATTTACATGCCTGTCAGTCAACCATTAAGTTTCTAGAAGTTAACTGACAACCAGCATTATTTTTTTTCTTCATCAGTGAGATTTAACTCGTGTGTTTTCTCGCAGGCTGTCCCAATCCCTGAGCTGACATTCTTTAATTAACTCTGTCTGATCTCTCCAGCTCTCCGCCCCCAAAGATCGTGTTCAATCGTATGAACGGGAAGCGCTACCACGGCGCAGCCACACAGAAGACATCCGGCCCAGCGGAGGGATTCACTGCTGCACATGAAGAGAATGTCAGATTTGTGTATGAAGGTGAGGGTCGCAGGATCGATACATGAGTGGATGTGGGTCACATCCAAGGTCAGACCTCCAGGGCCAATCCTGAAGCCGTTGCAGATCTTTCTCTCAAGCTTACAAGGTCGGAGGTTGTGAGGACTGAAACTGGGGCATTGTGGTGGACATATAATCTCTTCTCTCTTTACACCATGTTTCATCCAGACTGGGCAGCTGCACTATAGCCGATTGGTTGTTTGTGTGTACATTTTCAGCAGCAGTGTCTTATTTTCTCAGCAATTTTATGTTTATGTATAACATAAAACAGAACCAGTGCTTTACAATTCAGCCTACCAGAAAAGGTTGGATTTGAAAATAGGAGATAGCTAGTAACAATCTACTGTATACTGTTTGATTGCTTAAACCGCTTGTTAGATAATCATTATCAGTTAGTCCCTAATTTGTTTCTTACTACTTCTTTGCTAACTGCTCAGAAGTCTGAAGTGTTACAGTAACTCAGAAACCACAGCGCTGCGCTGAACATTTTGAGACCACGTAAACATGTTTTGTTTCAACACTGCTGCCACATTAACTCAGGGTTAACACTGTCAGTTGAATACACACACGTTCAACAGCAGCCTCACAAATTAAATTGAATGTGGTACTATTGCAAGAATTCGAGTGACTGCCAAGAGAGAGTACTTCAGAAGAGAGTGTGGCTTATAGTCAGTTAAACCCAGCAATGATTAAAAACCAGGACTTGAAGTTTACCCAGCATGCCTTGCTGCTGGCCAATACTTCATGCCCTGGTGGAAATGAATGACTTGAGCTGAATCCACATAAACCATCTATCCGTGTTACTGTTGGACGGCTGCCAGCAAAGACTGCTCTGTGGCATCCTTTTGTGACCTGCCGGGGAAGAGCGCTTCACTCTTCTTCACTGCTCGCACCTAAAGAAACACCTCTGGCACAGTCTGTAGAAAACCTGATGGGTCCCACTCCAGCTGGACGTCTCTATGACAAACACAGCTGCAATTACAACAAACGTCACCTTCAAATATGTTTAGACAGCATTTTACCCTCTCCCATGCACACATACAACTGGTTTACTGGTATGTGTTTTTTATATTTGCATCCATCATGTACAAACTGTAAGTAAATAATGTGTTTGTGTTCAAGGTGAGCCAAACCCTTGAGCCTTACACTCAAGATTCCCGTTAACAAAGTATGCATTGTTTGCTTGCAGCATGGCAGGAGGTGGAGCAGAAGCTGGGGGACGGGGAAGGGGACAGGGACGGTGGGGAGTCAACTGACAGCCAGGGGCCCATTCAGTACACTGAGAAGACTCCCAGTGCTGCGATGAAGAGTGAGTACCTGCATCTCCTCCCTCCACTTTTACACAGGGATCATTTTTGATTAGCGCATAATTCCCTTTCGTTCACCTGCTTAACTTCTTCAAAGAACCCGACGACAAAGTAAATGCACCCTCATTAGATCTAATCTCACTACTCAGTTTTATGGCATCCTAGCAGATAACCCTCTTCCTGCTTTGTAACTCCCTGAACCTTGAACCAGCAATCTTGACATGTTTCTTTAGCATTCCCGGTAAATTAAACACAGCAGGAAAGCTGAATGGCTGCTCTGGTCTCTCTGCGGGAATCACATGCAGAGTGCTTTTTGGCTCGGCTTTATCTGCAGCCAGAGGCAACTGTTGTAATAGTCTGCGCTAATTTTTAACTCTTCTTTGGTCTATGAGAACCCAACTGCTGGTTGTAGCATGTCTCATCTTGGCTCACACACACCCGTCTGCTCCGGTTCCCTCTGTGGCTCACTGCTCTGAAAGGTTGTGACAGACTCACTTAAAAGGGCATATTTTAGTATTCCAATCTGCCTTTTATTACAAGATGAGATACACCAATTCACTATAGAAATACACTTCCATACTTGGTTGACATTTTGTCACCCCCTCAGGTTTTTTCATCAGCACAGATCCCTTATTTCTTTTTAAAATGTATTTGTATCAATGTGACACAATGAATAATTAATTTACAAAGTGAATCAATGATGGATTATGCTTTAATTCTTTGTTTCTGTGCAGACTTTGTGCCCATAGACCTGGAGGAGTGGTGGGCTCAGCGCTTCCTTGCCAACATTGCCAACCTTTCATGACTGGGTGAGGCTGTGAGCTGGGACAGGATGCACCGCGTTGATGCTCCATTGGTGAAAGCACCACGAGGGTGGCGAGGAGGCGACTCGGTCTCCAAGATCTGCGGTGCAAAAGGGTTGTACGTAATTTGGAATTTGATTTGATGCCTCATGCCGCTGTAGAGAAACCAGCTCCCTGATGGAACAACGGCGACCCGACTATGAACTCTGACAGTGTTGACTTGAAGTTGTGCTTCTACGAAGGACCCGTCTTTCTCTGCTTGAATGACATATCGGGTAGAAGTTGAGAGTTTAAAGAACCTGCCTCCTTTCGAGTGTGCTCAGGTGTATGCATGTCATGGCTGATTTTTTTTAAATTATAGCTATTGAAATGCAAAAAACAAATTAAAATGTTTTTCAAAAAGTTCCTGAATTCCATTTGTTCTAATTTACATGAATTCCTGACTTGACTAAACACATTTGGTATCAATATAGTACCAAAAAATACCACATGCTAAGGATGACTGGGGGTGTGTAAAATCTATTTTATACATGAAGCGATCACGATCTGTGACCTTGAGCCACAGCAACATTAAACATTTATTATTTTCAGAGTGCAAGTTCATAAATGTAACATTTGAAATAAAATACAAAACCTGACCTGAAGAAACAACTATGTTCACATAGTTTCAAACAAAGTGGTAAAACCTGAAGTCAACTCTTGAGGAATCAGCAGTGCCAGCTGTCCAGGAACAACCACAACGTTTTAAAATTATTTTCAGATGAATGTTCGAAGCACTACGTAAACTCTTCATGCAGTCAGAGTTTTAATGCATGGCTGTAACACCTCTTCTCCTGCTCGCTCCACTTTCACCCACTGCCTTTGCCCCCTTGCCTGTCCTCTTGCCCCACCGGCGACTGGGTGCTGAGTGGCCCGGCTTGGCCGTGGTGAAGGTGATGCACTGGGAGTCCAGGTAGTCCACCAGCTTGGCGACCCCCATGCGGATCCCGGCCGCCTTGAGTCGCTCCTGGAGCTGGGACAGGACCAGAGGTTGGTACTCGAGGATCTGACTGTACAGCCCGGAGTCGGACAGGATGAAGGAGCGCACCGCCTGCAGGCGATCTTGGAGGCGCGTTGCTGCCTGGGAGGCAGAGATGCCGCCATCACTGTCTGAATCACCATCAGAGGAGACGCACAGCTCTGGGTTGGACCTGCCAAGAGAGAGGGAAGTGGTTAGATGCACATATGTATGTGACAATACACCATCTCGCGCCCCTATTTAAAACTGAGGTATGTCTGCCCTATTTGCCCTCCAAAAAATTGTCAACTAGAAACACTGACCTGCTCACAAGAAAAGACAAGTTGAGACTTGATTCCAATGCTCCACACTACGGTTGAATCTATACCACTTTATTTTCATTACCGATTACTTTCTCAATCATTGTCTATGAAATGTCAGAAAATTGTGAAAAATGCCCATCACAAGAGCCTGACATCATATCTTGTTCTGTCTGACCAACAGTCCAGGACCCAAATAAACTGAGATATTAAGAAGCTGCTACCAGAACATGTTTGGCATTTTTGCTTGAGAAGTGACTTTTACTTGATTATCAAAATATTTGCCAATAAAATCTCTATATATACACACACACACACACACTTTGCACCTCTTGTACCTTTTATGTATTTTTAAGTACCAAATTCCATGTTGGCAGCCTGACCACACCCTGTACAGCTGTGACAGGATTTCTAGTCATTTTCAGCCACCAGCATATAAAATTGCCTTAGTGTACAAAATATTGATTGAGCTGTCTGAAACTATGTATAGTAACAAAACAAATGTGCAGTGACTGAAGTGTGCAGTTACGTAACACCTGACACACTTGAATACATACTGTACCTTTCAGATTCTTCGCTGGCAGCAGTTGAGGAGGTACTGGAGCCCTGTGAGGCCGACAGCAGCTCTGCCTCCTCCTCTCGGCTGTCTCTCTGAGGGGAGATGGCAGCGGGCACTCTGGGCTCTTTAAACTTCACTGTCTGGGCGCAGGAGACTGGCCTGTTGCCAGCGGCCACTGAACTGGCGGGCGGGGGCTTCGTCTGAGCTGTACGGCCCGCAGAGGTTGCCTCATCCTCAGAGTCGGAGCTGACCAGCTGGTGGGTGTACTGGTGGATCTCCTTCAGTTTGAGGATCATCTGGCGCTTCGGTAAAGGCCGAACACCAAACCTGCACAGAGGAGAAAGTAAGTAGCATTTGTGATGGACAGACGAACAAATTGATGGACGAGGGGAAAACAGCCTGAGGTAGAGCAGAGCCAGACAGACTAAGTTGAGAGTGACACCGAGGGAGGTAATCGTATAGGCTCCTCAGTTAATAGCCTTGATAAAACAAAAAAAAACAAGTGGCCCTTCTTCACCCTTCCTTTAACGTGAGGGGGGGGGGGGATGAGAGTGAACCGACTGACCTGTTGAGTTTGTTCTTGAGCTCTGGTGTGTCCATGTCAGAGTAGTGGGGCAGGGGAGTGATGGGCACCAAGGTGCGACGCCTTTTATTGTGTGATGATGCTGATGAGACACAAACATTGTTTAATTGTTCAGTCGAATTTATGCGGCAGATCTTGAATGCACTGCAGTGAAATCAAGACATTTAGGGTACATTTTAATTTGAAATTGTAGTAATTGTTGTGCAGGCTGTTTGAGGCCTTCTGGAGGTACTGGACTAAAACAATTAATGCCTATATTTGGCTGTTTTCGTCTTATATTGCTTTGGATTGTTTGGTCTTCTTCTGTACTGATGGACTGGTACTTTGTTTTCAAGGCTTTGTTTCTACCTGTTTCTACTGTGACATAGTCTTAAGAAGACAATAACACAAGAAGTAGAACACTAACTTCACACCACAGCTTGACCTGTAGAGCAGATGATCAGATCAGATCCTATGAACTGGTAGATTACAGAGAAACTACATTTGTGCCTAATCATAAGCACTGTGGTGAGAGGAAGACTACTTACTTGGTGTTTTGAGCTGAGCAGAAGGGTTCACCCTCTGAAAGAGAGGAAGAGCCTCATCATCCTCTTCCTCCTCCCAGCCGTCCCATATTATGGAGTCCAGGAGGCTGTTGTTGGTCTCTGGTGTGGTCCGGGTGGTGGGGTCAGGTGGTGAAAGTGTGAAGGAAGGGCCTATAGGAGCCTGTACACTGGTGGATGGTTGTGTACGGAGGGCTTTGGATGGAGAGGAGGCAGTCACACCGCCACGACTCTTCCATGACTGGATACACGGACTAGACGGTGGAGGTTGGCAGTCGGTAGAGGAGGATGACCTGGCTGTTTCTCGTTGTCCTGGGCTGCGCTCTTGCAGGCTGGATCCTCTGCTGTCCTCCAGCCTCAGACTGAAGCAGCCCAGGTTGGCATCTACACAGGCGTCGAGGCCCCACGAGTCGTTGAAAGCTATGGGGGGCTCTTCCATGGCCATGAAACTCTGCTGGAAACTGAATTCTGCCTCTCCGGTGTCTGTTTTTGCTTCTTCCTGCTCTCCTTCATCACCTGTATCTTTATTTCCACACTCCATCTCTCCTTCTCCTTTCCTAAGTCCTTTCTCATTCCTTACTCCCTTCATCTCGAGTTCACCCCCTGTGTTGTTGTGACTGCTTGACTCAACAGAACGTTGACTTTGATGAGAGGAGTTTCTGTGTCTCTGTGGACTTTGAAGACCTCTGTGAGAGGAAGAAGAAAGTGGGTCTGAAGGGTCAGACAGAGGGGACAGATGAAAGCTCCCTAACTCTGTCTTCTCTGGGCTTTCAGATGGCGTCCTATCCCTTCCTTGACTTGTTGACCTCTGCTTATCAAGGCTGCTGTGGAGTGGGGAGGTGCCAAGTAGAACAGGGGGCTGGTGGAGCTCTGTGTGCAGGGGAGTGCTGCTGTAAGGCTGGGGCTGGATGTGGAGGGGTGTTTCCTGCTTTGAGGAAGTCGAGCTTGAGAGCTTAGGTCGGCACGGGGGAACTGAAAACACTTTATCTTTACTCACATCACAACTACTGGTTCTTTTAGGACAAAAGTTGAGATCAAAGCTGGAGCTACAGGGAACCTTCTCGTCCAGTTTCAACCTGGGAACACTGCCCTCTGTTGGGCCAACGTGGGCGGAAACTCTGGTTGGACAGTTGGAGTTCTGAAGTCTGTTGTTAAACAGTAAAGCAGCAGAAGAGAAAACAGAGAGTGAGAAAGTGTCACCTTTAGGGAACAGCTGCGTCCTGCACATGCTGCTTTTGGTCTGAGTGGAGCTGGTTGTGCTTATTCTGGGCTGGAGCGGTGTGGATGGGATCAGCCAGGACACTTCTGGAGAACAGTCTGGACTCTGGTCACCTGGATGAACTGGATCATCAGGACTAAACTCTAAACTACAAGACTCTTTATTCTCCAGCGTGGGTTCATTGGGTTTCACGATTGGCTGAGGTTTGATCTGGGTGTAGCTCTGCAGGTTCTGGACGGCGAAAGGAGAATGTGGCGAAGGACTCCGGGAACTAAGAACTACCTCCATCTCCTCGCTTGAGTCAGACAAGACTATGAGCTCAGGTTCATCCTTTTTCTGAGGTGAATCAGGAGAAAGAGGGACACAAATACGACGAGGACCTTGGCTTTCTCGCTTCAAAGTGAGACCTTCTTTGGGCAAGTCCAGTTCAACAACATCTGTTCCCTTGTCTCCACCTCCACCCTGGTCAACCACTTGATCAGGGGACTGACCTGGGACAGGTAGGTTGGATGTACTGGGAGGAGGGCTGAAGGAAAGGTCATCAGCTACACTCGCTGAAGACTGAAGCAAAGTTCTGCCAGACAGTTCAAATAAGGGTTTATGAAGGGATTGAGGGGTGTGTGTCTTAGCGGGGCCAGATGTAGGGGGCAAGGAGGAGGATTCTTCTCCTTTGTAGACCCCCCAGGAATCTGAGAAGAGGCGGCTGTAGCTGCGATCCAGATTGGGGTCTGGCTCAAGTTGAGAGTTCGGGTGCTGGTTTTTTACGCTGAAGCCTGTTGAGCTTCTTCTGGGTTCTGTCAGTTTCGCAAACACTTCTTCTCCATCTTCTTCCTCGTCTACCGCCTCCTTCTCCTCCATGCGGTCTTTCTCCTCCTCCCTCTTTCTCTGCGTTGCAGCAAACTCATATATCTCCTCCAGCTCTTCCTCATTCACTTTCTCCTCACGAATCTCTCCATCACCTGACGAGAGGTCATCGGCTTGACAATCTTCTTCCAATCCTCTCTCTTCATCGCTTCTTCCATCTGTATCCGTACCCTCGTTGTCTTCATCCTCTTCGAGCCACATGGAGCGGAGCAGCTCCGTGAAGGCCTGGTCTCTTTGGTTGTTGACGCTCTCCTCACGGTTCATGTAGTCCTCCTCATCTCCCTGAGTCGCTGCATCCTCTCGTTGGAGCTCGCAAAGCTGCTGTAGCTCCTGCAAGTCAAACCTTACACACAACAAGAAAGGAGAGAGTCATAACAACCTATTCAATCATTTTCACTAAAGAACAATGTAGAATTTTAAGAATATTTGAACAATTTTCATTGACATCTCTTGCACCTGAGCTATTACTTTATACACAGCTGAATTTAAAGGTTTCTGGAATCAAACAACTGTAACAGAATAAAATTTACATCTGCACCTGTGCCAAAACAATTTCATAATACCCCATGTAAGCTATATGACAGATAAGCCAGGGAATTCTATTATAATAATTTTGCAGTGTTTTCATGTAATATCCATTAATAGAATGGTCACTTAAAAGTCTTGGATCAAATTCAACATATCTGAGCAGACAATCTTTACTGTGATTATGGGAATGAAGGTGAGACAGCAGAAACAAAGTACGCAGACTCACAGTAAAGTAGTTCTGGTTTCTTTACAAGTATCAATACACTGTGGTGCTTAAACAACGAAGGTCACCAAATTTGCTCGACCACGGACCAAAATGTTTAAGACATCCTTGTCTGACCACACTGCTCATTATTAAAATGTGTATAAATGTCATTGCTCGTATGCTGCACGCTAACCTGGATGCAAGCTCCAGTACATGAGGCTGCAGTGTTGCTGGGATGGAGCAGTGGGCGGTGTAGAGGTACTGCAGCAAAGCAAACACTGCCTGTCCCGGGACGTCGCTCATCAACACCCTCTGGGCTGCAGGCATGCCTTCCTCCTGCGCCCCAAAACCACTTTCATGTACCTGTGAGAGGAACAGAAGAAGAATGACGGGTTGAAATGCAAAGAGTGTAAAAGTACTGATGTTTCTGATCAAAGATGTTTAAATGTAGAGTTTGTAAAATGTTATTTAGACTGACTGAATATATAAAATTGTGATTATGTTATTGTCCATCACAAAGTGATGCTCTCGGGTAAGTAAAAACACACATTACACATTCCTTCCAGTACAAAATTTCTCATCTTTTTTCTAAATAAAGTTTTGCACTAACTCAGATCCACAAATCACTGCTAAAAATGCTAAAGCTAAACTGAAATCCACTGGAAAGTCTCTGCTCTGCTTAATTAGAGGAGCTGAAACTATTGGCTGGTAAGTGTCAAGTATTGTGACAGATTTTAGCCTTTAGTAAGTCCTCTTTCAGATATACTACATTTATAATTTTAAAAGTGAAGCTATGAAAACAGAAGACAGATTTCTACATAAGTATGCCGTCCTGGTTCTTACAGTAGCAGGGCTGTGCTTTGCAACACACAAGGTGGTAAATGTTACCATTTCTGCCAGCAGGGGGCAGCGAGCATAGACCATGAAGGAATGAGCAAAGTAGACCTCTCCACTGTCCACCTGGAGCTGCACATCACTGAGCTGAGGGTTGTTCACCATGCTGCTCAGGTCTGACACCAGCCTGGATAGCGCCACCTACAGAGGAAACACCAGCAGGAAGCATGGGGGTCAGTGCACAGCAGAATTAATACATAAAAAGGCACACAGTGGGCACCCCAGACAAGACATACACTGCATGTGTCATGACAGTTTGGAAAAGCTCTTACAGACAGTTGTAGTATTCCATTATGGCATATGTGAAGAAAACCTGTTATTTATGAGGTTTCATTTAAAATGTTTTGACCAACATACAGGGTATCGTGGAGTAAAATACGTAAAAGAAGACATGCAGTTGTGTCAGTTCGCCTTATAGGACTGTAACAGACATGCATGTAAGAAAGTTACATGCAAGTTACTCTACACAAATGCAACTGATATCATTTAGATACAAATGATCAAAAAGGAGAATCCAGGATCCAGGTTGAAAATGTGACAATAAGTGTGATTACGACTTGTCTTACTGGTCGGTGATCTGCTCCTGGCTGATCAGTTGTCCTCCTCGTCTGGCTGTGGGTGTCCTCCGAGTGTGCGCGCGTTGTGTCTGGTAGGAAGCCGCTCAAACATGGGTCAGCCTGCTCCTCCGACTCCTCCGGCACGAAGCCACTCAGATGAAGGTTTGTGATCTGACTGGCACTCTTATCTGTGCAAACAAAGACAACCAGGGCCCGAACTGACGACCAATTAAGTCACTACTTTTTGGGGAGTTGCTCACATGGGTGACAATAGTGTAGCAGTACATAGGAATTCAAAAGTTGAAATTTAAGAAATACATTTTTTAGAAGACACTTTCTTATAGGCACTGTGGGAACAACTGGTAAACAAATCAGTTTGTGTAGTGTGTGTGTGTGTGTGTGTGTGTGTGTGTGTGTGTGTTACCTTTGTAAGGGCCTGAAGCAGTGTATCCACACTGGGTGAGGGTAACACCGTCTTCAGCCAGCTCCATCAGTTCTCTGAGTGCCTGGCTTCCCACTGGGAGCTGCCCTGTCCCTGGGGTGGAGGGAGCCGGGGAGGAAGAGGCTGCCTGGGAGGAGGAGGGCAGGATGGAGGTCCTAGTTCCTGTGAGAGGAGCTCCTTCACTCACAGGTTGGACGGAAGGCTTTTTGCTAGAGGAGGAGGTAGCTGCAGTCTAGAAGTGGAGGAGAACTGCATCAATTCACCTCTTTAGTCAAATATTCAATGCATCATGAACGCTCACATTCTACCCATGATTCTGTTTCATTTAAATGAAAATTGTAAAAAAAACAAAAACAAATTTGTGTTTCTCAATGCGGAGTTCACTTTTTCAAATCTCTTCACACAGCAGCATTCAATGGCCGCATCTTTCAAATTTCATGAATTGTTTTCTCACTCAAACACGACCAAAAACTTTACATGCTATTGTAAAGACTTCAAAATAGCAGTTACATTTACATTAAAAACCTAACATAACACAAAATTACTGTAGATTAGATTGCAATTTGCTACAATCTGCTACATCTATGTCTAAAAAATTCAACCCAAATTCAGGCATGCAAAAAGATCCTTTTCCAATTGTATTACAAGAGAGGACAGACGGCATGATGTGGATGAGAACTGCAGAAGACAGGGTCGACTAGCACTGTTGTATTTCTATAGCTGTAGCTCTCCTATACAAGTATGTATATAATGAATATATACATTGTAATCACTTTGGTTTAGGAAAATAAAGCCTACTGAAACATACTGCAGCATTTCTGATTCATTTCTGTAACATAATGTGATGTAATGTAGCACTAAATTGGTAATTTGACCAGTTGTTAGTGATTTTTATGGTCATTATATTATGAGTGACAAAATGCTTACTTTAAAGTCAAGGCATTTTAATACATTTGCTAAATTCAGCAACTTAACAATATCAACTTTGAATTCAGACCAGAAAACTAACAGCTACTGGCAGCTGCTTCTTTATCTCGAGTGGCATTTAATTAAAAAAAGAAGACAAACTTAACATTCAGTCTGACTTCTACTTCCCGTTCAGTTCAAACAAAACAGAAATAACACAGCAAAGCGTGCAAACATGTCTTTGGTCTTGCTCACCGCTGCTGATTCCCAAGGCGCGATGAACTCTCTGAGCTCTGGGGTGTAGAAATCTGACAGACAGGTGGAGCCTCCGTCCAGTAGTGTGCTCTTCTGCCAGAGGGGGGCGGCATCACTCTGGCCAGGCAGACTGCTGGGGCAGCGGGACGGGGTGGGGGGAGAGGGGGGCCGGCTGCGTAGGAGGAGAGCAGAAACGCGTTCCTGCAGTCTCCTCAGAGCCGCATCAGCATCCTGGACGAGGAGGAGTGGCGGAGGACGAGGGGCGCCGCCCTTTTTCCTCTTCCCGCGCCCCTTACCTGCACCAACAAGATGTGGGAGGTGGGGTGTCAGATGATGCATCTGAAGGCTCTGCACAGACCTCATGTTTTTATAGTATTATCTTTCATTTGTCTACTAAATATATATGACGTTAGGTACTACACTAAAAAATACAGGGATAACAGTTTCCCAAATTAAATTCAACATAGTGGTTACATTAAAAGGTGTCTCACACTAAATGAAAACACAAACACACAACTGAACTTAGCACCTCAATACACAACATATAAAAACATAATGTGTTTCAATCCAGACAGTTTTAAGAGCACATTGGAATTTGGTTCCTTAACGGATGAGCGTTGCATAATGAGTTTGTGCTACACCGCGAGACATAACATTCCCTGCTGTATGTAGTGATGTTACTGGACCTGCGTCTGGCCTCCACTTCAGCACTGGAGTCATGGAGATGTGAGAGGCAGCGGCCTCTGTTTGTAACCGTCTCTCTGACTCCCTCTCCTGTTCCTGCAGGGAGGAGGACAGAGCCAGGGCCACCATGGTGTCTTCGTCCACGGGTTCAGTCTTCTTCCTGGGCTTCTTCCTTGCTGGGAGGCCTGGCTTGGACGGGCCTTTTCTTTTGGTGCCTCCAGTCTGTGTGCTGTTGAGAAAAAAAAAATAGACAAAGGCTAGAACAAGGTTTGATTAAGCACTCATATACTGACGTTAGGTGATAGGCAAGCAATGAAACATGACCAGGTCAAGTTCAACATTTTCTCTCTCTTATTCAGTCTGACTGAAATGATGCAACCTTTAGACCCAGGCTATCAGACAAACTTGTCCATGTTTGAATGGTAACAGACACATTTTTGAATATCACTGACTCACAGTGTGTTAGCAGTAGGGACGTTCTGGGTCTCCTCAGCCTGTCTCTGCACAGCCTGCAGCAGCACAGCTGGAGAGACGCCCATGTCTGAGGAGCAGCGCTTCAGGTGGGCCAAGCGACTCTTCTGGGACTTGAACTTCTTGCCACAGATGGGACAGTCAAGGACACCAGGAGGAGGAGGAGGGCCTGGGGCACTCTCTTCACTCTCATCCAAACACCTACAAAGATCAGGGATCATTTTCACACTCAGTGTGTCCACTACAATGCTTGCAGTCAAGGTGTGCAAGTTAATTTTACTGTCGCATATCACTCTGAATAAGAGTGCCAACACTAAATATAAATATCCAGACCTGTTGAGGTGCTGTGTTCGCCCCTCGGAGGTCATGAGTGACAGGTCTCTTTGGCAGATCTGACAGAAGAAGAGGCCTTCATCCTCCAGGTCCACCGTCTGGGCTTCTGCTGCCTCCCTGTCCAGTTCCTGCTGCAGCCGTAGGGCCAGAGCCTCATCACTGTCCTGGGGCCCCGTGTGGAGGCCTGAGCTGAAGGATTCTGGAGGATCTGGGTACAGCCGGGAGGTGGGAGATACAGATACAAGGGTGTGCTAAAATGGCTGCATTTATAGCGCTTTTATCCAAAGTGCTTCTCAGTCTACACCTCCTTCTCACACACTGATGGCAGCGCTCCTTAAAGTTAAATTTGTACTGCATATGGCATCAAGGTGCATTAAAGCCAGACAAATACAAGCTAAACAAGAATACATATGAAACCACATGTATTCCCTCTGTTCACTGGGTAATACTGTCAAGCTGTGCCAAGAGCATCATGTCATCTCACCTCGCCTTTGTGCCAGAGGTGGAGGAGGAACACAGTCATTCTCGTTGTTTGTTGGCTGGCTCTTGTCCCTGTGCACCATCCTCTTTGGACTGGTTCTCTTGAACTGTTGCATTCTGTGGAGTACTTTGTCTTTTGCTGTCAAACCTCTCTCTCCTGCTGCTGCTGCAGGCACAACTGAAGACCCAGCATCTCCTGAATCATGTCCTGTCCCTCCACAGAGCACATGCTGTTCTGCTTCTGCACCTGTACTAACAGGCTGGGTCCCAGCACACTTAGACCCAGAGTCACCGTCTCTTTTGTTATTTCTCCTCCTCTTGTCCCCATCACTTGCCTGGCTAGAGGGCTGGTGCTCTGCTTTTCTTGGCTGTCTGGGCTCACCTGGTTTCTTGCGGACTCGTTTCAGCAGCTTTGAGCAGAGATCCACAAAATCCTGGTCCGAGTCATCCATGATGGTGTACTTTGTCTCACATTAAAAAGGCCATGCTAGCATGTTCCCAGATGTAACGATCAGTCTGCAAAGAGAGCTAGTTTAGGTTGAGGCAATTGGTGTCCAAAGTTGGGTTCAAGGACGGACAAGGGTCTCCTGTCACAGAGGGACAGTTACATTTGCTCAAGCACTACATGTTAGCAAGATTAAAGACAGTCCGTTTAGGTATTTTACTGCAAAATACAAAGAAAACAGCTATGCTATCCTTCGCATCTACAAAATGAACAAGTATTCCTTGAAAGCGTCTAGGTTAGTAGTGAAAATATCAGTTAGCTGGTCATGCTAACACTTTATCCTCACCCAGGTTCGATGAATTTGCTCTTCAGCTTTCCGCCTCATCGCTGTTCATTCACGAGCCTGTCGCAGGGGCAAGTCTCATGCATTTTAGACTATATGTAGGGTTATCTATCAATTATAAGGCTAATAAAACAGGCAAGAGGCCAGCGGGGTTTGTTTTCGTTTCAAAAGTACTCCCACTCAACCGCTTCATTTTGCGCTTCCGGTCATGTGACGGTGAGCGAACCAATACGTGCCCTCCATGTCACATGACTGAATGATGATGATGAGTGATCTGCAGATTAGCAACGCTAGATCCATGTTACTTCATCTTCAACACTGCTTCCAGCCAAATAACTACATGTATATTTTAGCGTCTGTGATTAAATCACAAGCAATTACTTTTATTGCAAATACCCTCAAATTACTTAACATTACAATCTTTAAGTAAGAGGTAGTAAGACGTGAATAGAGAAATGTTTGTGACTGAGGCACCGGTCACATGGTGTATATTTATCCCAAATGTTCCATACGTTTCCTGTTCTTACCTTTGTCAATATTAGGTCCTCTAACCTAATATTATTATAGGTATAACCCTTATTATTTTAACCTCTTTGAGGTGTCAGCAGTGGGTCACACCATCACAAGACATGTAGGAACAGAGTATCTAACAAGATCTGACAGGTGGATGTGTGTACAAGTATGTTAAAAACATGAATGTTGTCTGCTGCAGGTGCTAAAGTAATTTTCAATACAAGTTACAAACTTTACTCAGACCACTTAAACCTATTTTCTTATATTTCCTAATTTGAGAGTATTGACAATACTGTCAGTCTAATGGCAGTCAAAAGTCACCACCAGGAGAAGAATCTTGTTTTAAGACTGGATACACAAGCCCACAAACTTAAACCCTCCCTCCATCCTCGCTTCAACTATGGTGTCTAAATGTAGTTATGAGCCTGGAATCCAGAAATATCTCATAAAACAGTAAATTTATAGAAAAGCACTGTGATCCCATTTAAAAGACCCTTGCAAATTAGAGGTGGGGACTGAATCATGTGACTTGAACTCACTGAAGTTTTCCATTACACTTTGATAACTTGAATTATCAAGTTATTTGATAACTTGAACTTCAAATGTATTAACATGTTGAATTTAGTGTTATAAGTGAATGTTTTTTTTTATCAATTACAATTTCTTTAAGAAGGCACAGGCTATTTTGCTTAATTTCAGATTTCCCATTGGTGCTGGAGTCATTATTTGTTCTAACTTGACTGGGTTTTCTTTAGTTACAGGCCTTTACTTGAGACTCGAGCAGAGCTGAGTGGGCATTTATTAAAGCTTTACACTAGAAGCGGGTGAACTCTATCAAATAAAGATGAGGTAACAGGTACATGTACTTTAGTAACCTTTTTCAGTGAGCTATCTGCAAATTACACTACATGCAAAAACTATCATAAAAAAAAATCCCACAGCTGTGATTATGCAAAAAAGACACATAGCTTCAACCACAGTTGTATGGTTGAGGGACACCTTTCTGTCCACTATCACTGTTTCCCCCATCCACCCGCCGTTGCTAGTGACCAGATAATAAAACACTAGAGTGGAAACAAATAAACACAAACAGGAAGAGTCATGCCTCATTATTCAGTCAACAGAGTACTGGAGTTCTTCTGTTGCACACAGTTTATTTAACAATATGGTATATAAGTAAGAAATGAGTCTTTTACCAGTTTGTACAGTGATTTCATTCGCTCTTCCTTATATTTATAGTATTTTGCTTAATAACTTGATTTACAATAGGAGAAAAAGTAAATCCCCCTAATTCAAGTTTTTGCGAGAGAGGAATGAGGGTTGATAACATTTAGTTTTCCTCAGGGTGACTCTCAAATGGGCCCTTCATCCTTAGATAGCACACAGCTTAGTGTAAAATTTAGAGGATGGGGCGTCATCCGAGATGTGGCCTACAAACAACCGGTGATCATTCCACCTCAGCTTAGGGGGCTGGTCTCTTTCTCACACTCTCTTTACACTTTACAACATTTGTATGACAAAAGGTATGACAAATTCTTTTTAATGTCAAAAATTCTACACCTGCAAGACTTGAATATTGAAGATTTTCCAAATTCCAGGCCACTGAGATGTAGGTTGCAGTCCTTGTAGTCTGTTTGTGAAACAGTCAGAGCTGTAGTTATTTTAGTGACGGTGAGGGTTTGTGTCAGTGTCTTCATGTGCGCCTGCATACATGCCTGTGTATACACAACCTGCCACAGTCCGTTTCCTATTTTAATACAACTGAGTGCTCTTCATACACGCAAAGAGGAGGGGAGCGGTCCCTGAACGCATCGTCTTGGAGTAATGGTACAACATTAGATTACAATTGCCAGGAATGACAGCTTGAGAAGAGAACGAAAACCTGGCCCAATTAATTCCAAGACAAATTATTTTACAGTTTCAACACAAAAATGCTTTAAGTTTCTTTTCAAAAGGTACAAAATAAAAAGATATGAATGATATAATGCAATTGAACATTTTCTTTAAAAAAAAACAAAAAAACAAAAAAGAAAGGCATGAAACCATACCAAAAACAAACCAAAAATAAATTGAGTATTGAACACGTTTGGTCTCAACCAAAAAATATATTCTTCTATTTCATTTAAGAAGCAACTTGCAAATCCCTCAACGTCTTAAGGAAGAAATACCCATCACTTGGGTTTAGGAAACAATTACATTCCATAGAAGTGTTGACTTTTTTTTTGTTTTGTTTTTTTCCTCGACCAAATTTTCTTCTTTTTACAACAGTTGAAAGTTTTTACATGTCAGTACAAAAAGCTGTTGTCAACCTTAGAAAGAACAAACAAAGCCCTCTAACGGGGTAAAGAGTCTGCAGGGAACCTCGGAGGAAGAGGAGTGGGAGGATGTGTCCCTGGGAGCAAGATTGTGTCCTTTAGTTCCCAGCAGAAATGCTACAATCCCTCCACAAACTTCTCTAGAGTGTCCCCTGTAGCATCTCCCACCATCCCCAAGTCACTGTTCAGCCCCCCTCTGTTGGGTGTGTTGAGCTGTGGTAGCATGGCGCTCTGTTCTGGCGTCCCCAAGTGTACCTGCTCAATGGACCCTGACAGTGGGCCCCCGAGTCCCGGGTGGGGGGAACCCGAGTGGGGTGGATGTGGGTGCTGCGGTGAGGGCTGGGGCTGGTTCTGGACCTGCGGTGAGGGACTGGAATGTGGCCTCTGCTGCTGTTGCGACGGCGGACAGGGGGACTGGACTGGCGCGGGGGAGCGGACCTGGTTGCTGAGGGCATTGGCTAGTGCGGGCTGGCTGGAAAGGTGGGCTCCACCCTGGGGCTGACCGGCCAGTAGGTGGGTCTGGGGGCTCATGGGGCTGGGCTGGGCAGGAGAGCCCATCTGCTGCTTGAGGACGGCCTGCTGCTGCTGGGGGAGTTGCTGCTGCTTCTGGAGCATTCGCTGATGCATTATGGTCTGGGTGGAGTCCATCCCCATGCCAGGCTGGGCCATCTGAGCCATGGGTGGGAGCTGGCTCATGGGTCCCCCAGCTGCTCCTGCCTGCATGGCTATCTGCTGCTGCATGCGGAGCTGGGAGTATGTAGCTGCTGTACCCTGCGCTTGAGCAGGGAACTGGCCAGGGTGGCCCTGAGGCATCACTCCCTGTTGCTGCTGTTGTTGCTGCTGCTGTTGTTGTCTTAAGAGCTGCCGTCGGTAGAGCTCCTGCATCTGGGGGGTGGTGTGTGCTGCGTTCATCAGCTGCCCTTGAGGCCCTAATGCAGCCATGCCCTGTGCAGGAGGCTGCTGGGGTTGCTGAGGGGGCATCCCTGGCCTCTGTACTGCCCCTCCTGGCATGGCCATGGCCTGCATTGTTGGCATGCCGGGCTGCTGTTGCTGACCTGCTTGCTGCTGTGGCTGGTTGGCATGGTACTTGGCTGTTCGCTGTTTGATGAAAGCAGCCATTAGCTGAGGGTTTGATTTGAGGATGTTGAGGACTTGCTGCTGCTGCTGGGGCGAGCTGGGAGACTTGAGGGTACGAAGAAGGTCCTGCAGGGCGTTGGGTGCAATAGCACCAGGTCTCTGGGGTGTTTGCGGCCGGGCACCAGGCTGCTGTGTAATCAGCAGCCTCTGGCCCTGCTGAGGTTGCTGCCCTGGGGGCATCATGGCTCGCTGCATGGTCATTGCCTGTTGTGGGGTCTGGCCTGGGACAAGGCCTGGTTGTTGAGTCTGGGCTGCCTGCATGGGCCCTGCAGCTCCAGGCCACTGTCCTGGGGCCATGCCCTGTTGCATGACCTGCGGTCCCCGGGGCCCTGGCACCATCTGCATGGGTGGCTGCATTGGTCCGGTCATGCGCTGCTGTGGCTGTTGGGGGTTCATGGTGACCCGGAAGTTCTGCTGGTTCTGCTGGGCCTGTGCCATCAACTCGATGTGCCGTGCCATCTTGACTGCGGCAATGGGAGGCTGCTGCTGCAGCTGCTGAGGTGGCTGGGGTGGCTGGGGGAGAGGCGACTGCTGCTGGTGTAGAGGGGAGGCCTGGGGCCCAGGCTTGCCCTGAGACACCGGTGCTTGAGGCTGGCCATTGCGAGGTGCATTGGGAAAGGATGGGGACATGACGCCTGTTGAGTTGGGGGTCTGCGGCTGGTTGGAGAGTGGCTGCTGGGGCGTCTGGGGAGTGTTGGGCTGGGCATGGGAAGTGGGAGTGCTGGGAGCAGCTGAGGCCGGTGGGGATGGTAGCGGCATGGTTCTGCCTTGCATGGTGGCCATTCTTCTCCTCATCAGCTGGGCTTGCTGGAGCCTGTGCTGCAGCTGCTGCTGGCGGAGTTTGTGCTTGATGTTCAGGCAGAACGGGACAGGACACTTGTTCTCCTGACAGTGTTTTGCGTGGTAACAGCATAACGCGATAAGTTGTTTGCATACAGGGCAGCCGCCGTTGGTTTTGCGCTTGCAGCCCTTGGTGTGCTGCACCACTCGCTTCATCTTCTGGCAGGACGGCAGAGAGCAGTTGGCATTGCGACACTGACAAGCGTGGACCAGGGACTGGATGCAGCGTTGGATACTTAAACGCCGGCTCTCCTGTGGGCTCTTGGAGGCCTCTCCACTCTGGCTGTTGTTGTCGTCGTCCAGGCCAAGGCCCCACTTCACCATCTGGTGCTCGTGTCCCTTTGTGTTGTAACAACTAATGCAAAGATCAAAGTCCTGCAGAAAAGGGCAGACGGGGACACAGTAATTAAAAAAAGTCTGATGAATTGATTTGTCAAAAGTCCCAAATGTACTCTGTTTAGAATACAAAAACATGACACTGACACACTTCCACTTACAATTTATAACAGTTTCAGACACAGAACACTGACACAGGATTAATTTCAGTGTAAAAACACAATACAGCATATTAATAGTAGTAATAGTAGTAGTAACTCACCTCGCACACAGTGCAGTGCCAGCGAGTCTCCACATGGTGCTTGCACTCGTTGCAAGTGTAGACAAAGCGGTCCTGTCCCTGGTTGTGCAGCTCAACTAGCATGCACATGGTGCTCCACTTGCACCTCCTGAGGGAGCTGAACTCCCAGTGTTTGTCCCTGGCCAGAGTCAGGAAGGCGTCGCGGCCGTCCATCAGGTCACAAGAGAGCAAAGGATCAGGGTCAACGATGGGTGGCAGGGTGTTGGCCATGGGACCGGAGTGGAGGTGGATCACAAAGAAGACCTTCAGCAGACACAGAAATGAGAGTTAGAGAGGCACAAACCAAAATGAAATGGGTATTAAAACATATTAAAAGATTTACGTTCTAAATCACTACATCTAGGGTGGGAGTATCATTAAGTCAAATAGTAAGGAATCTATAGTGTCCGTCATAATTCAACTATTGCCCTTTGTTTATCATCTAATACACAAATGTTCATAAAAAGCCCTGTCAATATCCATTATAAACTATATAAAAACAAAAGAAGACTGACCTCCTTGTGCTTCTCCATGGTGGCGTATAGCTTCTGGGACAGATCATTAGCTACATTCGGCATCCCAGGCTTCTTCTTATTGGCTCGGCTCATACTGCTCTTGTTTTTATTGGTCTTCTTGTTGTTCTTCTTCTTAGCGTTCTTGCTGTCACTTGGCGTACCCTGTGAGAGATATACAATGACAGATTATTCAGTTATTACATATTCTCACAGGTTGATTATTGACAGAATGTCCTCAAAACGCTATTCCAAAGCTTGAAAAGGAGTGATATATGAAACAATATTTCATCTATAGAAGCTGGGAAGTGCAAAATGGCTGTCAAAGACATGACTAAAAAGTGGAGTTGTAAATTCTATGCTAGTACCACGTCAACAAACCATGACACAATGTTCGCACCTCAGGAGTTTCAGAGGCAGCTGTGTTTTCCTCCTTCTTCCTCTCCTCCTCCTCCTGCTCCAGCTCCTTGATGCTCTCCTCCAGCACGTTGGGCCAGAAGTCACCTTCGAAGTACGGCAGCTCATTAGCGCTGGTCAGACGGTCCTCAGTCGCCTGTTTGAAGATGTCCTGAGAGGAAGACAAAAAAACATGGATGATTCAAGCTATTAAAGATGTATTTTGCTTGTTTTCCGTAATCCAGCATAGCGAGCATTTACATATTTTGTGTGTTTACCTGTTAATATAGACAAATTGCCAACTATTCAAACAGAATTCTACCAAGAAATGTGATCAGGAAAACAGTAAATCAAAACCTAATACGACAACACTCATCTCCCTTTAACAAATGAATCAAAGTTTGCATGCACATGTAAAGTTGTCCTTTGTTCTAAATATTACAGACTGCATATTCAGACGTAAGCCTTGTGGCAGTATTTAAAAGACAATTCCTGCTTACCTTGTAGTCATGCAGAATCCTCTCAGCAAAGGCCTTGTCCAGCATCTTCCTGTACCACTCCTGCAGCCTCTTAGGCTTTGGGATCTTCTGGTCAGGAGGATGGCAGTGGAAGATATAGTCGTCTCCTTCACTGGGCGGACACGCCCAGATGTGGCCCTGGGCATACCTGCGGGCATACATAAATCAAACAAGACCAGACAGACAGCGTAAGTTAGGACATCTGCTGCCCTAGAACTGATTCCCATCACAAAGTTCAGAGACTCTTCCCCATGCTGTATCTTTAAGATGTGAGGTGGAAAGGGAGTAGTAGAGCAAAGCTTACCCGAGTTTCTTGACATATTCTAGATAGCCGATGAGGATCTCGTGGTACACTGCGGTTCGTAGAATCCGAGGTCTGAAGAAGTGAATACTGTCAAGGTATGATATGTAGACTCGTCTGCAGAGATAGAGAGATGGTAACATGGTAAATTTCACCCATAAAAAGTACCTCAAGTGCCATTCCTTTATTGCCATGTACTACATACAATAATTGGAAGTACAGACCTAGTGTTGGGGAACGGACAATCAGAGCCGTACTCCTGCACGTGCATGCCAAAGAAGCATACGTCCACGCCGTCAATCTCCTCAAAGGCGAAAAGTGCTTTGGTTCTGTAGGGAAAGGTCTCGGGCATTTCGCCTGTGTCCACAAACCTGCCGTAATGAAGAACAATCAAATGTGTGAAAAGCATAATGTGGTCTCTAGTTAGATGGAGAAGCTAGAACATTTTGTGATATTCAGTCTTGGGGTAATGCCAGCTAAAACATGTCATTTGGGTGCGATATGATGTCGGGAGAGTCTGCTCTGAACACAACACTCTCAACAGAAAAGTGTGAATTGTGCAAAAATTTGGATTCTATACGATTGGTTTCTCTCACTCTAAAACGGTATGTTGCATCAAAAAGATAAAGTATTCCATAGTTGTATAATACAGTGCATACACTTTTATAATAACAGTTTAAAATACTTTATTTTATTGTGATTATAAAGGCTTTAGGAAACAAAGAGTTATCAGCCGCCCAAAAAGTTGCTTTGTGTGTTGCTGCTCTTAGCGACGCTCAAGGCCGCTTTACTTGAATTGTCCCATTATACTCTTGAGTCAACAAAAAGCAAACAGCCTTAAATCAGTCAACCTGAAGAGAACAAGTTCTTGGGTGAGGGCCTCCTCCCTGCGAGGATGGGACGAGCATTGCAGACTTTGATCTTGTGTGATGACACAGTGAACAACCCTCTGAGGTACTACCATTTGTCAAACATGCAGATTCCACAATCACTCTGAGTGGGTACAAAAGATTTATAGAGGGCGTTCAGCTTTGTATGGCAGGGACAATAAAATTAAGCTCAGGACAAATATGAGCTGTGCCAGCGCATCTACAAATCAGAGACGGTGAGACAGCCATTTGGTTGTCTACAACATTATGGCCTCCCTCATCTTGACTTTGGACTCTTTGTTCATTTGTTTGACCAAGGCAAATTGAGTTATAAAAAACAATGATAAAGTAATTTAAAGTATAAAATGCAACACACCAAAGCATACATTACTTAGAATTAAAAGCCTCATTGTCACCCAGTCCTCCTGTCTTCCTGTCAGTGATGCTCTCACCTGGCTTTCATGCCTGGTTTAACTTCCACCGTTTTGTCGGAGCTCGCCACCACTCGCACAAACACCTCTCCGGCCTCTGGGTGGTTCTGTCTCTTCAAGTATTTATTCACACGGTCCTCTATGTACATTCCCAGTCGTGTCGACTGCAGCCCTACGATGCACAAACACGCATGGGAAAGTTGAGAAAAATGTCAATTCCTTTAACTTTCCAGGATGAAAAAGCAGGGGTTACACATTGGGTCTTAAACAACCTGCTGTGGCCTTCAATTTAAGCAAACAAGAAAAGCATTAGAACTGATTTAAGTGAGACCATGAGAGCTCAAATCTGTTAGCGCCATATGTCATAAAGGTCAGATATGTTCTCCAGGGCCACAAACACCAGTTAAACCACAAGGCCAACATAAAAAAAACAAGGCCGCCACTAAGAGAGACACATGCAGCCCATGTGCAAGTCGTTTATATTCTCTTGTGTCTTCAGTGCTTATGAGACAAAACAATAATCTTATGAAATTCTCAACACTGCACAAAACATTACAAGGAAAGCCAACTCAAGGACCTGACATTTAAAATTCAATTGTAGAGAAATGAACAAACGTTTTGCAGAGAACTTGTTTTCCTTCCGTGTTTTTCCACTCTTCTTTAAACAGTTCTCACAGATGAATCTGGAAAGAGAAAAAGACAAGTTGGACTTATTATTACAATTAAAACCCAAATATGCAAAAACAATTATGCAAATCAGCGAAAAGCAGGGGTTGACATCTCACCCAGATGGCCAAATGACCTCGTAGTGTAAGACGCATATCTGGTGCATCTTCCGTCCACAATCTTTACATTCAACGAACCTAAAGAAAAGAAAGCATACAGTAAGACATTTCCACATTTTAAATCAGATAAAAAGTTCACAGAGCTCCACAGTCTTCGATTTTTTTCATGTCTGAGACATATTCTACAGATATGGATATAGATATAGAAAATGAAAGGTGTGAATGTTGCTGGTTTGGTGTCAATATGACTATCAACAGATCATTTTCACTGTCTATTTTTGCTGAGAACCGCGTGTCATGTGGAAAAACAGGTGACACTCTAAATCTCTAGATAAGCTGCGCTGCAGTCGCGCGTCTCATGCGGGCTGTGTGGCTGCTCTAACCCGTTAACATGGGCGCCGAACTGAAAAGCAAGAGGTTCTGCGACGCACACTTGCTTTTCTAGTAGGCAGTGTGGCCCGGGCGTGACCCCCTGAATCACTCTTTGCTACATTAAGAGTGTCGGCCAAATGGTAAAAATGCAAAAATCTAACAGCAAGGGCACTGTCCAGTTACTGTTGAAGCAGCACTTCTACGTGTGCTCTGACATGGATGACTGAGAATCTTCATATGTATAAAATAACCAAACCTGTCCAAGTCATGTTCCTGATGGCCATCATTTGTATGAATGTTGATATCTTAAATGCTCAGGCAGCAAGCAACAAACATCTCCATTCAAGTTTATGTTCCTCCAGTCGTTACACACTTGCAAGCCAGCCAATGCAGGTGCGTCTTTGTGGGAGGATCAGTAAGTATTGTGGCTATTATTTGACACTAAGTGACAATGACAATGTGAAAGGCAATCACTGCATATTAACGAACTAAGGGCCTGTGTTCTCTGATGGAAAAACTCTCATCGAACACACAGAGTTCCACTCAACAGGTGGCGCTGCTGAGTTGCCCTGTGGCTTCAATGAAACCAAAGTGATTGATCAGAGAGTTCCAGAGAGAAAATATGCAGACTGCACACCAAAAGCACAAAAACAATGCCAGATGTCAATGGCAGAAAATAACTTTTTAAGATGTGACCAGGGACACGTAAGTAGGAAAACGCAGTAAAACAATTATTCAGCACATGAGACCAACTTCTGAAAAAGAAGCAGAAAAAGAACATGCTTCTCTGTCAGCATTAGTCCTTCTCACTGAAAAGGTGTGGGTTGGTGTCCACTTACGGTTCAGGGTCAAGTACATCATTCTTCTTCCGTTCAAATTGGTCTTTTGATATCATCCTGAAGTGTCAGAGAAAAGAAGGGGAAAAAGAAAGAGAAGAGGTAGTGAGAAAAACAAGACACACACAAAGAGACTGTTGGATTTTTCTGTCTTCAGACGTAGGCTCGGTGCTTTTCTCATTGCTGGCCGAGTCTGTGTGGGGGCCACAGTAACTATTTAAACATGAATCTACAATAAATGGACTTGTGGACTTAATGTGTTAAGTTAACGTGTGGGCATGTGGACTGTTGTTCAGTGCCGTTTCAATAATGTATACATAATAAGCATCTTAAAAACATGAAGACACTGTTTAAGAAATACATGCACTGACAAATCTGAAATTAAAATCCAATAAATTAGCTATTAAGTTCCAGAAAAAGAGAGGAAGTCTCCCCTCACAATATGTTTCTAAACATGCACAACTGAGTTTTTTTATAGTGGGTTTATCAGTAGCTAGTTTACTTACGTCTGTGGCTGTGCTGGATCATCTCCTAACGTCACACTGTCCCCCTGGATCTCATTGAAGCACTTCTCACAGAAATGATACCTGCAAAAACACACATTTAACGCTCAGCACATTCAACACTATACATGCAGCTGAACAACAGTTAAGTGCAGCTCCTTGTGTTCTTTTTCACTGAAGTATAAACATGTGTAATATCACGGTGTTTAGTATGTGTGTCCAATACATTTGTGCCAAAAATAACACTTGTCTTTTATGTTTTATAACTGAGAGCAGGGAATTCCTGAGCTCCCATTGAGAGTGTAAATTGAGTGCGCTGCAGGAGCCTCATGCTGTCTGTCAGGCTGTGCTGTATCACTACTGCTGCTGTCCTGCTCTGCTCTCTGAGTGCCCAGTTAAAAGTGTGGAAAAAGGGCTGCAGTTACACATTTTAAACCGCAGGGGGTACGAGGGAACGTGGTGAAAGCAGTCATCTGCTGGCTTTCAACTGAGAGGAAAAGGCAATGGATGGGCCACGCTGTTTGTGGCTCTAACCAAAGCGTTATATTTTCATCTGCTGTACAAGAGGGGGAGCAACACTGAATTCACTCAGTCCCTCGAGAGATGGTGAGCAAAAAACAATCACACGCTGCTTTGTTGCCATCAGTGTCTGATGCTCTTTTGGGTTTAGGGTCTTCACAGTGTTAATGTGCCATGCTGGAACCGGGCTGTTAATAAACATTGTTGTGAGCATTTTGTAGTCCCATGCCGTGACAGGACCGCGAGGCAGACCCATTAAAGCCGAAGCTGTCAGGATGACACTAACTGCCTGGACCACAGCAGTCCCTCTAGAGCTACAGAGGAACAGATCCCAGGCTGCAGGGGATGGGTAATACAGTTCAAATAGCTTCATTTATTGCCCAGAAAAACACTTAATAAACAACTGTGTATGCAAATGTGTGATGCCTATGAGATGATTCAGTGAGATTAAAACTCAAGCTAGTGCAGTATTATTTTTTACCCAATACGTAGTTGAGCATAACTGCAAAGATATACACCGACAAACACACACATTTATCCACACACACAAGTGGGTTACCTGTTCTGGTAACTGTAGTATGTGCCTCCAGTAGATATGGTGCAGAGCTGCTTGCCATAGCAACAGAGGGTTTGAGGGGAGAACTCGTACTGCAGACACAAGTGAGATGACAAAGGTCAAAACATTTCAAAACAAAATCCATTCAATAAATATCAGCAGCAGGAAAACTCATCAGTTGGAGAGTTATTATTCATCTTTAGTGCTGACAATAAAACTCATACTACTGAGTCAAACTGTCTTACCAAACAAAATCCAAGAGTGAAAAAAATTAAGTTAACATTGGATTTTTAGTAACTTGGCAACCACGTGACAAAAAAATCATTTTGTAAAGTGGCTGCCATACGAAACCTGATCCCTCACAACATCAATGCTTTTTTAATCGTTCCTACTCCATTCACTGTTTCTATAACTTCCCCGTTGTCCTCCCCCTTCATCTCACCTTCCTCCCGCAGCAGTATCCCAGGACCTGCATGACAGGGTCGATCTCTGACTCAAACACCTCAGCCAACTTGGAGCAGTACTTGTAGACACGTGATGTCTTGCGGTTGTAGAGCCAGGCGTTGTTGAACATCAGCCAGACATCGTCAACGTATTGCCAGGGCTCTTGGTATTGGCCCGTGTCCAGCTTACGCTTTATTGTGGACAGGTCTATTGGGTTCTTAACGATGTCAAAGTAGTCCTAGAGAGAGGAGGACAAATAAAATGTTTTGTGTTCATCCACCAAAACTGTTTAACATTTAACAATATCCCATAAGAAACCCTTCATCACTTTTTTTTGTTTTAAGTAAAAACACTAGGTGGCATGTGCTACCTACCGGGATACCCAGAAGCATGGGGTCTACTGGCTGTCTGAAGGGCAGCGACTCAGGGTCCTGCCTGTAGAGAGACTCCAGAGTCGGCATCAGGGCCTGGCGCAACTCCTCTGGCTTAAAGACTGAAAAATGAACCAGATGAAAAAGAGAAAGGTTAGTTACTATATAGAAGAGAGAGGGCTACTGTAACACTTTCTTCTATGCTAGACCTCTGTCATATATCTTGAAGACAAAATTCAAATTAGCTTCACAAAGACAACAGACTCCCTGAACACCAACCTGTTAGTAAACAACAGCAACAATAAATCCTGGCCTAGTTGCATTTTGTGATCTCTATTACATCACCTATTTCTAATTAACAAATATTGAACTGAAACACGACACCTCAACATTACATGACTATAATTTTATATTCTGATGAACACCAAGTGCCAGGTAAATTGCTTACTCCATTACTGTGCAACAAGTTTGATTATTTCTCATTTTAACGCACAGTGCTCCTTTCCTGCAAATCAACTGTAACCGAAACGTTACATTAGGTGTCCTTCAAATGGGTATCATGAGAGTGTGGACATTGTTCAGATTCAGTGCCAGACTAATAATGTTGTAATAAGTTCATATGAAACAAAACGCTAAGTCATGGCTGTCTCATGGTTGGCACAGAGTAGGTGTATTAACATTACAGGCAATGACGGAAACCCTCTCTGCTTACTGAGCGGAACTTGTTAACACCACCCAGATTTCATTGAGCGCTTGGCGTCAGACTCACTTTTCCTCCGTGACTGAGAGGGGGATGAGGAGGTCGTGCTGTTGGCTCCACCCTCTTCCTCTTCTTTGGGTTCTGTCTTAATTTCCGGCTTTTTCTCCTCCACCTCCATTGGCTCCGGCTTTTCCTCAGGCTCCTCCTTCTTCACCAACATTGAAGCAGCGTCTTCCTCAGTCTACAGACAAAAAAGCAAACGACTCATTATACCACAGTCATGTTTTAAAAGCCAACACTCAAAAGGGTTGGATGACTGATAGCATTTGTCTCTCATATTTAAGACGGTGATGATCTGGAGGGAAATATGTTTCCCTTGGCACTACCTGAAGTGCGAGCCTGTGTGTCACTGCGAGAAGCTTATGCATGCATCCCTTGAAATTCTCATTCTCTTTATTATCTGGTAAATTCTCAAATTTAAAAAGGTATGTCATGCAGGTGCAAGGCTATTTAAAAAGCAGCATCAATGTCACAAAAAAGAGATGAAAATCTTACCTGAATCGAAGCGTTGTATATTTTAATATATTTTGTTGCTTTGTGCCAGTGTTACACTTTTCTCAAGATAAAGGATGCACAGTTCTAACTTCTCAACATGATTCCAGTACCTCTGCTTAGTGTATCTGCAGATAAGCACCGACCATGAACCCGTTCATGTGCATGAGCCAGGGGCCCACTGTGACTAAATGAATGTACTGATAGCCTAACACACAGAATTTTATTATGACATAATGTAGATCGATCACGTGGTGGCTGATATCCAATCCGTTTAAGAGGGTATGTAATAAGGCCAATACCAATTCTACGGTATCGGAGCTTCCCTACCTCAAAATTTAAAAAAAACTAAACTATAAGGACAACTTTTTTTCTCTTTTCCCACTGTAACATGGAAATACCTGGATGAGGCTTATCCTCCTGTTGCAATGTCCACAGATGAAAAGATAATTTGCTCCTTGATGTGTTTGCCTTGTTTAGGTTCAATCAACAAGTCTACTGATTGATTAGACCCATTCAACTATTTGGTGATGGAGAAATGAGTTCAGGAGTAAGAATTATGTTGTTTAACAACGACTGAGACGCAGGACTTTCAATATCAAACATGTTGGGTTTTTCAAATACATTTACAGGGAGCAACACCAACTGATAAAATATACGTACTGATGAACAAATACATAGATGGATGATGCAAAATTAAGTAAAATTGAATCTTTTCAGGCTACATAAGCTCATTGGAGAGAGAATGCACAAATGAGTTAAAAGCAGCATGAATCAATGAAAGGACAGATTAATCAGTTTACGTGTATTCGAACATGTAGCTCCAACCCACCTCCATCTTGGGCTCAGTTTTGCCGCCAGCGGCCTCAAACTCCTTTTGGTCATGGTGTGCCTCTGCTTTGACCTCCTGGACAGGCAGGTCTGCTCCGACATGTTGCGAATGCAGGTCAGCGCTGGCGGCTGAGGCCGGCGTGGGCACCCGGTTATCCAGACTGGCCCCTGGTTGAGACAGCTGAAACACAGAAGGATAGAGGCAGAGATAGAAAAGACAAATATGAGGTATTGGCAACAGCTCATTTGCTTTTTTGCATGCAGGGCTAAAGCCACAACACAGATGAACACCTCCCATATTGATTTCATGGCTCCCTTAAATTGAAAGATGTAACATTCCCATTGAGATGGATGCTGTGAAGAACAGTGGTGAAGATGCAGTTATCACACAGAAAGGTGGATGTGGATGGGACGGGTTGGTACATGGCAGTCAGAGGGATGGGGGTTTGCAGAGGAGGGGGGTCAGAGTGGAGGGCATGCGGAGGGTCTCAGTCTCACCGGCGTGGTAGGG